>JAJPUD010031328.1:0-12592 GCA_023553655.1 Myrmecobius fasciatus | reverse complement strand
CTTTAACCTTTTGTTGTTGTTTGCCTGCTTTTTTGTCTTTTTTCTCATTTTTTTTTTCCTTTTTGATCTGATTTCTCTTGTGCAACATAATTGTGGAATTATGTATAGAAAAATTTCATGTTTAATACTTATTCGATTACTTGCTGTCTAGGGAAGGGGGTAAGGAAAGGAGGGAAAAATTTTGGAACATAAGGTTTTGCAAGGGTGAATGTTGAAAATTACTTTTGCATATATTTTGAAAATGAAAAGTTATTTTTAAAATGAGGCAAAGCAAAGATAAGTGAATTGTCACATACTTAGCAAATGTTTTTGTTTTTTTGCTTTTTCGTCTGTTTACTTTTCTTCAATTGCATTTTATTCTGACCTTAAGAAATAAAACAAGTATTTCTATAGCATAGTAGAACAGAAAACAAGAATGTAAATGAAATTGTAAATCTATTCTGTACAACTTATCATTCCCTTTTAGATATATAATTATTATGTGAGGGTTTTTAGAATTTCATTTTAATTTATAGAATGAAACAAACATTTTCATAATAATAATAATATGAGTAATAATAGCATGAAAAAAAGATGATTTCACATGAAACTACAAATCTGTTACAGATAATTAGCTGGTAAGTGTTAGATGAAATACCTGAACCCAAGAACTCACATCAGAAAGCAACTATTTTTTCAAAATAATTATTTTTACTTTATTTTTCAATCGGAAGAATATAGAAGTAAAGAAAATAGTGGGAAAATGGTTGAGTTTCAGGTAAGAGAATAGATATTATGTTATTGGCTCTACCACTTGTGACTTTGGGCAAATTGTTTAACATCTCAGGGCCTTGGCCATCTCTCATATAAAATAGTAAGGTTGAGCTAGAACAGGAGTTTTTAAACTTTTTCCACTTGTGACCCTAGATATATGTAGGTATATAAATAGGTACATAAACCAAACATTTACTGAAAATAAATCATAATTTTCCAACCCCAATATTCAGTTACAATATGAGGTTGCAGTGTTACCCAATATGGGGTTGCAAACCATAATTTAAGAAGATTTGAACTGGAAAACCACTAAGGTTTAAGAAAGAATCCATCTTTTGTTTTGTTTTGTTTTGTTTTTATTGTTGTTGTTATTGTTTTGTTTTTGTAATTTTTAAAATTCATTTAAACTTAAATGCCAAAGAAGAAAAGGAGAAAAAGCCATGTATAAGAGAACATAAGCAATAATTAAATATAAAATAATACATTTTTATTTCAAGAAAACCTGTATAACATTGTTTTCAAAACCACTCAGCTTTTCTTTGCTTTCTTTTAAGTTTTCTATTCTCTTTTATGTACTTTTTACTTTATTTTTCTCCCTTCCTCCCTTACCTTCTCTACCTTAAACACAAAGAGGTACACAAGCACACACACTCATACATACACACATACATAGATATTCATAGTCCTCTTCCATTGTTAAATATTACAACTCATTCAGTAAATGCTATGTAATGTTTACTTCCTTTTTTTTTTTTTTTTTTTGCTTTTTGCTGAGGCAATTGAGGTTACGTGACCTGCCCAGAGTCACACAGCTAGGGAATGTTAAATGTCTGAGACCATATTTGAACTCAGGTCCTCCTGACTTCAGGGCTGTATCCACTACCCCTAAAGTTTACTTTCTTAAAGAACTTTAGTTTTAATCCAAGATTCTACTTCTTTGTGTAAGAATTGTTCCCAAATCTTAGCTAAGGCTTAGTATATGAATTTCTGGCCTTGTGACTTTGCACTACACTTTGAAGAGACTGGTATCTGAGCTGGCTGGAAAAAAGTACAATCTACATAATCACAGTTTGAAGATGTTTCACAATCCATCTCAATCAACTTGCATTTAATCAGGAATATTCTTTAAAATATCTCCATTGAGTGGCCATCATATTTTCCCTCTAATACTATTAGCATTTAAAATAATCCATTGTAATACCAATGCATTGTGGGTATAGTTGTAAATTTATATACCATTTTGAAGAGCAATTTGTATATAAAACTGTACATACTCTTTGATGCAGCAGTATCACTACTGGTCCTATATCCCAAAGAGATCAAAACATAGGCAATAGGATCCACATGTACAAGTATGTTTACAGCAGCTCTTTTTGTGGACATAAGGGTTTGGAAATTGAGTGGATTCCCATCAATTAGGGACTGGCTAAATAAGTTATGGCGTATAAATATAATGGAATATTCTTGTTCTCTAAGAAATGATGAACAGGCTAATTTCAGAAAAGCCAAGAAAGACTTACATGAATTAATTCTGAGTAAAGTGAGCAGAAGCAGGAGAACATTGTTCGCAATAACAGCAAGATTATATGATAACCAACTATGATAGACTGAGATCTTTTCAGGTATACAGTGATCCAAGAAAATTCCAATAAATTTGGAATAGAACATGCTATTTACATCCAGAGAGAGAACTATGGAGATTGAATGAGGATCAGTCTACTATTTTAATTTTTTTCTTTTATTTTTTTCATGATTTGCCTCTTTTGGTCTGACTTTTTTTCTTTCACAACATAACTAATATGGAAATATGTTTAAAATGATACTTCTTGTTTGTCCATCATTCTCAAAGATGATTACGACAATAGGGAGTGACGCCATGACATGCAAATGAATTTAATTTAAGTGAGGAAGGGCTATGCAAAGCGACCTGCCTCATTTTCCCTTCCAGAGCCATTTAGGGCCAATGGCCAGATATATATCAGGATGACTAGAAATAGCCCTGACTGGAAAAAGCTGGGAAACTTTGACCTTTTTAAGTTAAGGTCTTTACCTGGTCTCGGTTTGCCACAGCATCTATTCACTGATTAAGACTAAATGGTAATTGACTATTTACTGTCTCTTTCAGATAGGCAAAACACACATATAAATAAATAAATAAATGAATCAATCAATCAATCAATCAATCAATCTGGGAGAAGAATGCTCTCAGGATTTTTAGCCAAACAGAAATAATCTATATCAGATTATTAGCTGTCTTGGGGAGGAAGAGGTAAGGAAGAGAAGGAGAGAAAAAATGGAACTCAAAATCTTACAAAAATAGATGTTGAAAACTATCTTTACATGTGATTGGAAAAATAAAATACTATTGAATTTTTTTTTAAATTGACTTTTAAAAATTCCATTTTATTTTTGGAGAATTCTCATGGTTTAGAGACTTAGAATCAGAAAGACTCATCTTCATAAGTTCAAATCTAACCTCAAGACACTTCCTAGCTATGTGACCCTCAACAAGTCACTTAACCCAGTTTTCCTTAATTTTTTACCAGTAAAATGAATTGAAGAACTATTCCAGCATCTTTGATTAGAAATCCCCAAAAGAGGGTAATGAAGAGTTGACCAGAGCTGAAATGACTGAACAACAATGATTCAGAAGTTAGAACTACCTATATAAGGCTACAGGTATTAGAGCTTAAAAGAAACTTAGAGAACACCAACCCTAAGATTTCTGTTTCACAGAGAACAGAAGGAAGAAGAATTCTGATGTAAAACAAACCCTGATTTAGAGATGGCAGATCTGAATTCCGATCTTGCCTTTACAAGTTAACAGCTATGTAACTAAGAGCAAGCCCCTTTTCCATTGTTGGTTTAAGTTTCCACAGTTGTAAAATGAGAGGGCTTGACTAGAAGGGAAATTAAGTGTCCCTTTCAGATCTAAATCTTTGGATACAATTTCAAAGAGGGGACCTGACTTTTAGCAAACCTAATATCTAGTACGTAAGAGCTAAAAGAGATAATAGAACATTAAGTGGAAGAACTTGGAAAGATCTTAGAACATAGAATGTCAGGGTCCTTAGAATGTACTCATGTGTGAGGTCCTCACCAAGCATTTGGACTACAACGCACTTCTATAAAAGATCTACCTTGAAAGAACTCCGGAGAAGGTTAGCCTCAGGGGAAATCGGCTGCTGGTCGCGATCAGACTCCAGCCGGGGCGGAAGTCAGGGCTGCGATAGAGGGGCGGATTTTGGGCACCCAGGAAGCCCCTGGGAGACGCCTGGGCCACTTTGCTCTGCTTGCAGGCAGGTGCTTTGGCAGATCTGCCTTTGGAAGGGGGTGGATGAGAACAGCTGAAAACGTGGTCCTGGTGCGAATCTAGCCCGACCAGCCTCAGACCGGAAGTCAACTCGGCAAACTGCCCCAGGGCAAATATAAATTGTTGCAGTTTTCTCGGCTTTTGACCAATATCCCAACTTTAAATCATGAGCAAGAAGCAGAAGAGAATGTACTCATGTACTCTCAGAGTTAGAGGGGATCTTCATGGTTAGCATTTATATAGGGATTTAAGTTTTTCTAAACATTTTGAAAGTATCATCCTCAAAAAATCCTGTATAGGTGTTATTATTATTCTCATTTTAAAGATCAAGAAACTGAGGCAAAAAGTGGTACCAGATTACAATGAATACTAAAGCTAGGTGAGTCCTTAGAACACAGAATGTCAAAGTCATAAGGCACTTGGAAACACACAATGTTGAATCTGGGAGTGAATTTAGAACATAGAATGTCAAAGTCAGCAGGATTCCTACAATACAGAAAGTCAAAGGTAGGAGAGGTCATAGAACAGGGAATGGCAGAGCTGCAAGAGCCCTTAGAATACAGAAGATCCCTTAATGACTCTTAGAACACAGAATGTTAGAGATGGGAAGGACCCTCAAGAATTATAAAACTGCTACACTTTCATTTTAAAGAGGAGGAAATAGATACCTACAGAATGGAAATGGTACAATTAATAAGTTACAGAACTCTTTTTTAACCTAGGTGCTTTGATGACAAATCCTAGTTTTTTTCTACTATAAGAAATAATATACTAGAATGTATGCACATGTATATATGCATGTTTGCATAAATGCATATGCATACATGGATATGATATGTATGCATTATATATGCATATATTTTATAATAAATAATATCACATGAACACATACATGTGTTTATGTTTGCATATGATGCATGCATTATGTATGCATTTATTTTGTAACAAATAATATCCTATGAACACATACACATGTGTATATGAATGTTTGCATATGTGTATATGATGTGTATATATATCTGTGCACATATTTTTATAAGAAATAACATCATATGAACACATACATATGTGTATTGTGAATGTTTGCATATGTGTATATGATGTGCATGTTATATATATGCATTTATTTTTGTAAGAAATAATATCCTATGAACACATACACATGTGTATATGTATGTTTGCATACATGTATATGATGTGTACATATTATATATTCACATATTTTTGTAAGAAATCTTATCCTATGAACACATACATATATGAATGCATATATGCATATGATGGATGTATTAAACATATGCATATATTATGTAAGAAATAATGTCCCCATGAACACATACACATGTGTTTATGAATATTTGCATGTATGTCTGTTATGTGTATGCATGTGCATATATTCTGTAAGAATTTATATCATATGAACACACATGTATTTACGAATGTTTGCATATGTGTACATGGTGTGTATAGTATATATATAATGCATTTTTGTAAGAAATCATATCCTATGAACACCTTCACATGTATATGTAAATGTTTGCACACATGCATATGATGCATACATATATGCACCTATTTTATATACACATAGATCCCCACACAAACACACGCAAATCTCCCCGACACTGTGTGTGCCTACAATGTTTGTTCTGCAGCAGCTGTTACTTTTTATATCCTCTTTCCCTAAGTCTTTGGATATTATGGAGAGGCAGAGGCACCAGGTGTGCCTCTAACTAGCAAAATTAGGAATCATTCAATGCTTTGATGGTGCCAATTAGCTTCCCGGTATGAGTGCCAAGATTTTTTCTAATTAAGGCAGGCACAGTTTCTCAGTCTATAATAATCTCATTTAAAGTGTGTCCAAAACACTTAACATGCTTTATATAGGGACAACATTAAACATACATTTTCTTACCCATGTAAAACTGCAAAGATCCCCAGAATGCTTGTGCCTTTTGCTGCTTGTTTCTCTGCATCCCACCAGAGCATGTTTATGGGACTGGAGCATTGCTGGGCCAAATAAGGAAGACTCTTGGGAATCTGAAACAAGGGCAAACCATCTTCTTTGCATGTTCCATTTTCCTACCTCCTAGATATCGCTTGGGTTACTCATAATGCTGATTTTGCTCTTTGGATGGTTCTGTGGTCCAATCCTTGAAGATTTCCATCCATTGGAACACTGGAGCACTAGCCATCCAGGTTTTGGGTACCTGCTATTTCTCACTTTTACAATATAAGTATCTGGAGAGAAGAGAATGTGTTAATGCTACTCCTTTACTGAGTCAACAACTGCCTGGGAAGGTCCCTTCACCAAGATATCTAAGATTTTGTGGCCCTACTAAACATTTTTATTTAAATGAAATAGAATGGAAACAAAACAAAATAAAAAAAACTATGAACTACTCCAATGACTGTGATAAGTGCTGAGATAAATAGAAGAAAAAAGTCTTTTCTCTTATATTTTTATATGGGGAACAACATAACATGATAGAGTTTAGCTTCAGAATAAATGGAAATGCCCAGTAATCCAGTGGGAAAGCCATATTGACCTTGAAGCAATGACTATCTCTGAACAATGATTAGTGAGAAAAAGGGATGAGGTCCAAGGACTAGAAAGATGCAGGACTCATTTGTTGCCTTAGGTAGGGTGCAGGAACAGTAAGATCCCATCTAGTATACAATTAGGAGCCACAATATACCATCATCAGGAAGCCTGTTGGAGTCTGAGTTGTTGTTGCTGCTAGTGGTAGTTGTGGCATGTGTATACATACCCACACCCATGGGCTCTCCTATGGGTTACAAGAATTGTTTCTTTTGGGCCCTTTGCCCTCTGATTTACCCATCCACCATTTGGATGTCCCGGAGCCATCTTAAACTCAATATATACAAAAAACAAACAAACAATATCTTTTCCCTCATATCCCCTCCTCTTTTAAAGTTCTTATTTCTACCAAAGCCACTAATACCATCCCTTAAAGTCCATAATCTTGACATCATTCTCCACCCTCATTCTCCCTTATCCTATAATCCTAATCATTTTCCAAATCTTTCCATTTCTAATCACAAATATTTTGAATTTGATTCCTCTCTTGACTACAGAATCACCACCCCAGTTCAGGTCCTTTTCTCAACTAAAGTAGTACCTCCCTCTCTTCTAGACTACTACAATGATCTCCTCATTGAGTTCTCTGCATAAAGTTTCATCATAACACAAAGCTATCCTTCACAAAGGGGCCAACAAGACTTTTTCTTTTATGTAAAACTGGCCCCCTCAATAAAATCCAGTGGTTTTCTGTTGCCTCTAAAATTAAATTGATATTTAAAACCTCACATAACCTGATCCCAAATTATCTTTTAGTCTTCAGTAAGCATCATTTCACTTCCTGTATCATCTTAAAAAACTGGTATTATGTCTATCACATATAACACTCTAAATCTCTTCTCTATGCTATAGCATTAGCTGCACCTCATCCCTGAAATTCCCTATCTTATGTCAACCTCATAAATCTCTTTTTAGCTTCTAGGCTTCACTCAGTGACTGCTTTTGATGCAAAACCTTCCCTGATCTTTGCAAACATTATCACCCTTCCAATCTAATCACCTTGTATTTAACTAATCTGTAATTAGTCTAGGTGATAAGGCAGATCAGGCCAAATCCAGAGTCAGGAAGACAAAAGTTCAAATCTGGCTTGAGGCACTTGCTAATTGTGACCCAGGGCAAGCCATTTAGCCTCATCTGTTAAATAAGATGGAAAAAAGATATGGCAGCCCACTCCTGTGTCTTTGCTTGCCCCCCAAAATCAAATGGAATCATGAAGAATCAGATATATCTGAACAGCAACAACAAAATATTTTTTTCTTTATTCCATGCATATATATACTCATGGATATATATGTAAACATATATTATTTATATTTATATTATATATATAAATTAATATAAATTTATGTATAAGTAAATATGTATATATTCAATACACACAAACACATTTATATATGTGCATATTATTTGCTACTATACAAGCTAAGTTCCTCAGGAGTAGAATTTTTCATTTATTATTTTTGAATTCCTAGCTAATACAATAACAACTATATAGTAGATGTTAAGAAAAGCTGATTGGTTGAGGAACGGATTGATGGATCATAAGTCTCATTTCCATAGCATCTGATCAGTTAAGCACATTTTCCAAAACAACCATATGGAGTAATGAAGATCTAGATTTCTGAAATCAGTTCAAATTGACTAAGATTTAAATCGCAGAAGTTATTTGACACTGGAAATGTCAGGTCACATCTCTAGGCCTTGATCTTTTCATGTGGAAAATAAACAGATTGGAATAAGTGATTACCATGTTTCCTTCTAACTACAAATCTATCAAAACTGGATTTTACTTTTTTTTTCCCCTTTACTTTTCAAGATAAGGAAATCATAGAAACATCTGCATAAGTGAATCATGAGTATGGGGGGAAGAAGGGCAGAATATTATAGTGGAGAGAGCTGACTTAAGGATACCTGTGTTAAAGTACAGGTTCTAATCCATATTTACTGTGTGACCCTGAGCAGGTGACTCACCTTCTCAGGGTCCACTATAATTTAAAGAGCAATTGTCAATCTGCATTTGAGCAGGAACATGCCCCACTGGAAATTACCATTACCAATGAAATCACAAATCTCATTCCCTTTTTTTTTTTTCCCCCAGCATTTATTTCTGTGATCCTCAGTTTCTTAATCTGTTATAATATGAGTAATAATACTTCATTAACTACTTCAAAGAATTGCTCTTAAAACTTGTATTTCTAGCTGAGTGATATGATTAAAATTCATAAAATCTGAGTATTCCAAGGGTTGCTATGGTTTAAATAATTTATGAGAGGCCAATCTTGTGATGTCTTTCCAGTTTATCTATGATTAATCTCAGAAGACTATATACTCCTGTCTCTGTGTCTGAACTGGAAGTTTTTCCAACTGAGCAGGCCTTGATAGACCTTGAGTTCAAGTATCATGAGCTTTGAGAAGGCAAGGTCACCTTCATACTATAATGAGCCATCTGATGAAAACCTTAATGAGATCTCTTTATTGCAATGTACAAAGTTCTCTTGGTTCTACTCCTTTCACTTATTATCAGTTCATGTAAGTCTCTTCAGGCCTCTCTAAAATCATCCTGCTGATCATTTATTGTAGAACAATGAGAATTCAGACATTCTCTAACTGATGGGCATTTACTCAGTTTCCAATTCTTTGCCTCTACAAAAAAGGGATGCTACAAACATTTTTGCACATGTGGGTCCTTTTCCCTTTTTATGATTTCTGTGGGATACGAGGACATTGATGGATCAAAGGGTATGCAAAGTTTGATAGCTTTGTGGACATACTTCCAAATTGTTCTCAAGAATGGTTGGGTCCCATTCTGGAGAGCAATTTGGAACTATGCTTAAAAAGTTATCAAACTATGCATACCCTTTGACCCAGCAGTGTTTCTATTGGGCTTATATCCCAAAGAAATCATAAAAAAAAGAAAAGGGCCCCATATGTGCAAGAATGTTTGTGGCAGCTCTTTTTGTAGTGGCTAGAAACTAGAAACTGAATGGATGCCCATGAGTGGGAGAATGGCTGAATAAATTATGGTATATGAATGTTATGGAATATTATTGCTCTGTAAGAAACGACCAGCAGGATGATTTCAGAGAGGCCTGGAGAGACTTGCGTGAACTGATGCTGAGTGAGATGAGCAGAACCAGGAGATCATTATTCACAGCAACAACAATACTATATGAGGATCAGTTCTAATGGACATGGCTCTCTTCAACAATGAAATGCTTCAAACCAGTTCCAATTGTTCACTGAAGAAGACCATATACACCCAGAGAGAGGGATGTGAAATGTGGACCACAACATAACATTTTCATGTTCTCTATTGATGTTTGCTTGCATTGTATTTCCTTTATCAGATTATTCTTTCTTGTAGATACAATTTCTCCTGCACAAAAAATGATGTGTGGCAATAATTATACATATATTCGATTTCTTAAGTATTCTAACATAATTATCATGTAGTGGATATCCTGCTATCTAGGGGAGGAGTGGGGAGTAGGGGGGAAAAATTTGTAACAGAAAGCTTTGTAAGGGTTAATGTTTAGGAATTACCCATACATATGTTTTGCAAATAAAAAGTATTAATAAATTAAAAAAAAAAAAGGATGGTTGGGTCCATTCACAACTCCACCAACAATTTATTAGTGTCCTAGTTTTCCCACATTCCCTCCAAAATTTATCATTATCTTTTCCTGTCATCTTAGTCAATCTGAGAGGTATGCAATGGTAGCTCAGAGTTGTCTTGATTTGCATTTCTCTGATGAATAGTGATTTAGGGCATTTTTTTCATATGACTAGAAATTGTTTTAAGTGGGCTCTCTTTATTTAGAAAAGAATGTTGGGTCTCTGTAAATGCAGTTCTTCTTATGTATTGATTCTCTGTTTCTCCACCTCTATATTCCTATTAGAATCCATTATAGAGACCATACATTGATGGGAAGCAATGTTTGTGTATGAGGGGAAAAAAGATCATTTTCATAAAATTTTATCAATAATTATTGTAATAAAAATAGAGTCAAGTCACAACTATCAATCATTATGGCAAATGCAGGTAGACTACATCTAGTATCAAATGACCTAAAATCGTGTCTTAGTTCTATCTTTTATTTGACCTTGAAATGATTCCTAGAATAACAGTCTTTGATGTCTAGAACCTTGGAAGCAATCTTGTGCAATCTATCTTAGACTAAAAAGACCTTATCATCCACAGAGGCTAATTAACTGGGTCAAATGGCAGGATAAAAAATAAAGTTTCTATCAGTCCAAAAATAATCTTCTAATCTCATGAGCATAGAGGATCCATTTCTTTTTTGTAAAATGGGTGTATTATACAGGGGAGCCTATAAGATCCCCTGTAGCTCTATATGTATGATACTCCAGTTTTAGCCTTTTTATAGTAAAGCTATTTTTTTTCTCATACTGGCAGACTAGAAGACTGATGGATTCTTCAGAAGTGGGATTCTCCTTGCCTATCCATTGAAGAAGAAGCCAGTGAGCAGGGTGGAGATCACAGAGGTCCTACTATACATCTGAAGTAGGTTTTTCTGATCTCAAATCCAGTTCCTTACTCATCAATACATTAGGCTGCCTCAAATACTGGTTAAAGAACTATGTGCTAGCCATAGTACTGAGAATAACCATACACTGGGAGACAAACTGGAGTCGATGACCCTTGGTGAATTTTCTAACACTGAGATTCCATTAGTCTACAAGGCTAAGACAAAATATTTCCTTGGATGAATAGGAGAGGAGAATCGGCTCTGAGTCATCTTTCACATTGTTAAGGATTATAGCTCCAAGCAGATTTTTGGAAATTCACGTTGCCCTTCTTTTCAGAATAGCAAATTCTATGAGCTGCTAACCTTTGTAAACTCTGAAGTGTCTCTGTTGACAGACTGACAACTCAGAGACACAAAGTTTAAAAATATGTTTTAAAAAATAGAACAACTGAAAAAAAAAAGTACATTGATTATTTAGTGGGGAGGAGCTGGCCAGTGGCATCAAATATCTGAGGGAACCAGAGTGGAGAGGAAGGCTCGGATGGAAACAAACAGACCAGAATGCCTTTGGTCTGAAAAAGAAGCAGTATTCCTCTCCTCTCTCTACCCCCCTCCCGAGACTTCTATCATTTATAATGAAACATTATCTACTGATCCATATGTTACATTTTCTATTTAGAGCTAATTTGCTTTAGCATTCATAACGGGGGCCCATAGGGATGCTGGGTTGCTATTGGGCATCTGGCCAGTCAGCCCCACACAGCAAAGTTTACCTATTCAGCTGAAAAAGGAATGACAAGACAGCACAATTTGGGTTTGCTGTTTGCTTTCTAAGTGGACCACAGGGAGCTGGGGCTGTCCGCTGGCTCACCTTCACCTCATGCTTCTGGTGCCTCCCAAAGGCTCCTTCTCTTATGTTTCTAAACAAAACAAGGAGCCAGGTCTGCTCACAGGAAAAGGTACCATAGCCATGGAAGAGGTGGGAGGATGCCAGTTGGGATGGGACTGGGGGGTAAGTCATCAAAGTCAACTGCCTTTGTTTGACAAGGGAGAACACTGAGCCCGAAATAAGAAGAGGGACTTGATCAAGGGAGGAATTAAAAGATTTGCAATTTGGAGTCAGGTCTTCTGAGTCCCGATTTCAATTCCTTTTCACTGATATTACACAACCTTTTCTGGAGACTTGGCTTGATTATTAGAAATGGAGAATCACAGCTTCTAAGAACTGAATGGAGTTAACATATCTTTTACAGGGGAATAGATGTCTTACACAATTATAGGTGAACATTATCTTGGAAATGAGAGCATGTTGTGCATGCACACATACAAACAGGAGGGATAAGGGGAGAGAGAGAAATAGAGACAGATGAAGAAAGATGGAGAGATGGAGAGAGAGAGAGAGAGAGAGAGAGAGAGAGAGAGAGAGAGAGAGAG
>JAJPUD010031326.1:0-12592 GCA_023553655.1 Myrmecobius fasciatus | reverse complement strand
GTAGAACTGTAAATCTTTCACTTATCTTTTGTCTACTTGCTATTTTCTTGGGTTTAAATGCTGCCAGTGAAAAACGTTATGAGTCATGAAATCTTAACTTCAAATTGAATTGAACAAGATGACATTTAGTCATAGGAATGAATGTAAATTCTTACTCCTGAGTTCAAAACGTCAGCTTCAGGATTACAAGGTGAGAAAAATGTGACAGACTACTCAATATTTTGCCTGGAAAAAAGTCCAGGGCTTATTGTGGACTCCAAATTCATTATGTAAGCAGTGTTCAATCTACTCCAGTGTCAGTAAGTTGCTTTAAGTCTATAGTCGGGCCCAGGAAGTAATAGGTCTCTTGTACTCTGCAGAGATCATATCAGGAGTATTTTATTTAGTTCTGGGAACCACATTTTAGGAAAGATGTTGTTGCACATCAGTTACACTTGTTATACTTGAGTGCCCAGGATAGTAAAAGAGTCTTGAAGTACTGCTTCAGGAGCCAGTCCTTTTCTTGAAACTGTATGGCCATTGGGTGAATATGTGGTAGTGGTGTTTCCTGTGGGGTATGTGTTTGACTATACAAGTGTCAGTCTCTCTAAAATTCTATGATTTTGTGTAAAGTAATTAGGGATGTTTAGTGCCTCCCCCCAAAAAAGGGAAAACTTAGTTGGAACATGATAACCATCTTAAACTGTTTGAAAGGCTATGATGTAAAAGGAAGTTTATTTAGATTTGTTCTTTTTGGTAGGATTAGGAGCAATAGGTAGACATTGCAAAGAAATTTATAAGGGAAAACATCCCTAACTATTCAAGAAAAGTTACTTTGGAAAGTAGTAGATCTTTCCCACTTGAGGTCTTTAAGCAAGGGCTGGATTATTACTTGTCAAGTATAATATAGAGGAGAATATTATCTAGAGATGTTGAAGATAGTTCTCAAGTCTGTTCCATCTCTGTGATTCTGAAATTCTGTTATTTTAGAAGGTATCTTCTAAATTCTAATTTATAAGGTTATAAATAGTTGTAATCGATCTCTAGAAAATAATATAAGTTCTGTAACACCTATTAAAAAAAAAGTGAAGTTGTTGGGAAAAAAAAGTTGGCCTATTAAAATTTTGCACTGTGAGCCAAAATGCATTATGAAATTAGGAGAAAAGGAAAATGAAAGTTGTTCTGTTTTGACTGAGACAGAAGTTGGACTTGTATTATTAAATTGAAATTGATTTGTTAAAGCATAAATAGCATTACAAGAAAATAGCTTCTAATGTTTCTGCTAAGCCTGTATTTCTTCATCAAAAATGCATCATGTATTAGAATAATGAATACCGAGACAAGCCTTATATTTTTCTAGTTTCTGCTCCATGTTATACCATTGTATATGAGCAGAGCACATAATTTTATAGAAATCTAATTTGGGGCTGTTTTTAACTCAGTAGTTTCCTCTGGTAATTTTTCTTTTGAATTTATTTTATATTGTCTTTTTAACAAACTAACAAAACCCTATCATCAGATTTTATAGTATTTTGAATTATAAAACATTTTCATTAAAGATTGAGTGATTTGACTCAAATTTTAATGAATATAAGAAATTTTCTGGGGAGGGGAAAGGAAGGGAATAAGCATTTATTGAATGCCTATTGTGTATACTAGAACACTGTGCCAAACACTTCACAAATATCACCTCATTTCATCCAACAAATAACATATTAGAATTCTGATATGTGTTGTGCTAGACAAAAGATCAGTATTTTTGCTGTTGACCTCTGTAAGAATATGTATCTACTCCTTTCATAGTTTCAAATGATATTAATTTGAACTTGTGGTACAAAATTGTTTTCATTAATCATAACATTTCTGTTATGTTTTATTCCTTAATCTATTAATTTTTGGTTAATTTTATTCTTTGGAATTTGAAAAGTATTCATGACAAAAGTATTCATCAGTTTGAAGAAGAGGGTTGCTTTTTTGAAAAGAACTATTTATTTGGCTATGCCCATTAATATAGTCTATATTGTCAATAAGCAATGAGATCAAAGATAAAGCAGATGAAAATATGTAAATTTGCTCTGACAGTTATCCATCCATAATTGTTTTATTTTATTATTGATTAGTTCAAAATACAGGATATATATGATTCTTATGAACACATTTAAGAAATGGAACATATCCAGAGAAGACCACAATCTTACACATGTAGCTACTTAGCCATGGTGCTGCATGAGGATGAGCTATCACAACCATTCATAAAATATTTAATGGAACAAGTCCTCACCAAATGCTTCAGATGATAATAAGTGAACATTTTTTAACTATAATAAACAAGGGAAATACTATGATTTTGTGTAATACATTATTTGAAGAGAGGACCCTTAGTGAAGGGCAAGTTAGATCATTTATCTCCTGAGATGTCTTCCAACTTTGAAAACCTTTGCATATAAGTTATTAAGAGGGCAAGAAACATTTTTTTTACCATATATATATATATATATATATATATATATATAAACCTTACTATAGGGCCATGTCTTCAAGCACAATGGAGTATTTCTTCTATCCTTTAACTTTATTTATTTGGCTATGCCCAGAAAAAATGTAACATTGCAAAAGAATGAACAAAAAGAGGTAGTTCCTTGAGCTTCTCAGAAAACAACCATATTAGTTTTCCCTTAGAGCATTCAGATGGGCAGTGCTAGTACTAATTTCTAGTACTTTATTTCTTGCCTGTTTCAACCTTGATCTCCAAATGGGGACTTCAGCTCAGAGATCCCTTCAAGAATTGTGTGTGTATGTGTTTGAAAGGGAGCTGGGGAAAGTAGGAACACAGAGAAGAGGGATTAAAATGGAGAAGAAAATAGGGGGGAAAGATTCTCATTTTTATTTTCTTCTTTATTCCTTCCCAAGACAGTAGTAGTAATCTTTTCATCATTTGAACATTCTAACAGGACTTTTGGTTTTCCCACTTCTGAAAAAATGGGTACATTTTTCTCAGTTTTTCAGTAGGATTAAACTTGGTCATTATTCAGCATTCAGTTTCATTCTTTTGTTCTTTCTCTTTATACAGGTGTCCCAAAAGACCAACACTTTTGGAACATCTTGTACTTATTATTCTCATTGTTTTTCCTGTTTTCACTTCAGTATTGTACATTAGTTAGCTTCAATAAGTACATAATATCATAGATCCAGAGGTAGAAGGGAACTCAGAGACTATATAGCCCAATCCTCTGATTTTACAAATAAGGAAACTGAGGTCTATGGAAACTAACTTGTTCTTGATCACAATAGGTATCAGAGGCAGGATTGAAGCCCAGTTTTGCTGACTCCAAAGCCCATATTCTTTCTATTGTATCATGTCATTCCATGGTTCTTTGAATTCTACATAATTATCTTTTCTTAGAATATAGTAACATTCAGTTATTTTCATATACCCTAATTTGTTTAGATACTCCACAATAGACATATAATTTATTTCCAGTTCTTTGCTACCTAAAAAGAAAAAGCCTATTTTGATATGTATAGTTTCTTTCTTTTCAATCAACAAAAATAGTCTTGGAATTCCTTGGGTTATATACTTAAGAATAGAATTCTTATTTACTCTACCAATTTGTGACGTATAATAAATAAAGCCCAGATAAATTCGTGGAATTCTTTGGCATGTGCAAACACATAAATTGTACTGCTATTAATTATTGTGAAACAAGAAGAAAACTTCTATGTGTAAAAATAATGCATTTATATTTAGTCTTTGTATTCTGTTTTCATATTCCCCTTGGTTTGAATTTTCTGTCATTTGCTACTAATTTCACTGTTTGCATATACTTAAAAGCAATTTATAAATTATTAATCACTGTAAAAATAAATTGTCACTTTTTGAAGTTTTAAATATTCTGGAATTTTGCAATTTTTGTGTGTAATGTGAACTTTATCTTTACCTTTAAAATGTTTTAGTTCTATTAAAATCTAAGGGGATTTGCATTAATAGTAAGACAACCCACAGAGTTTTTTAAAAGTATACACAGATGTTTGATAATGTAGTAAATCTGTTTCTATAAAGGCATATGATCACACTGGGAAAATTGCTATTGCATGTCTTGGCAGTTTGTTAAGAACTGAAAACTTTAAAACTAACTGGTGTTTTGATAGATTAAGTTCAAGGTCACCTTTTGTTTAAATGATGTTTTGTTTTCAGTAATTAGACCATACTAGGTGAATTAAGTATATAATTAAAAACAGAAGGTTTGGCTAATTCAGAGTAAATGAGTACAAAATACAAGGTCATTATCCATCTCTAGTGAGACTCCAGATGAATAGTGCACATGGAACTATTTATGAAATATTTTGCATGGTCAAGAGCTCCTTTAGGTTGCTGTCCATGGCTTTTAAATTAAACTATTCACAGACTTTTAGAAAATGTACTTATAGAATAGAAGTGTGATTCTATATTCAATGTTGTATTTGATATAAAACCAAAAGAGTTTACTATATAATCTTATGTCTAGAATAACAAAGGAAGACTATATTCCTTCTTTTTCAAACAAGACCAGTTAATATATGAGTGCCTCACTGTCTCCATGTTATGTCTTTGTTTAACTTAGTCAAATTTCTAAATTCTAACTGGTAAGTCATAAACTTCATTCACTATAAGTTTTATACATCTTGGAGTTTAATAGGAAGAATTTCTTATTTATTTTGAATCTTGGAAGCTCTATTTGATCTTTCTGCATTCCCACTATCGCAGTTATTCTTTTCTTAGCTCTAGAGTTGAAAGTTATTCCTTGCTGAGTTGGTGGGTACCCAGTGTACTGAGCTATGTCCAACTGACATAGCTGCAGCAATCTTCTAAGAATCAGATTTCTCTTGGGCTGCACAAGTCTTCTTTATAAACTTTTAAATGGTTTAAATTCAGAATTTTGAATAATTTATCTTTTTTAACAGCTGGGTTATCACCTTTTATTCCAACTAGATATGTCATTAATAGATTTTGCTTCTTTGTAACCAAGGAAACATGTGGTGGTGGTGATGGTGGCAGTTGTTTTAAAGAATTTCTTATTGTTGTCTGTAGAATAGGATTTGAGGGATTTTTAAAAAAATCTTCTTTTTGGTAATCAAAATCTCCAAGGAGGAAATCTGTAACTCTAACACTGAATTCAAAGACAAAGGTTTTCAAGTAGATAACATGATTTGGGAGTCTCTGTACTATAAACCTTTCTTTGTTAGCTAACTTAAAATTGGACTAAAATTTTTCTCGAGGGGTACATGTTAATTTGTTGGGTTTATTAAGCTGGGAAGATACTGTGACATATTGACACTAGCTAATTTAGGTATGCAAGAAAATGTTCTTTAATTTCTTAGACAAGTGATTCATCAAGTAAGTAGCTCTGGACACATGTCACAGTCCCTGTAGGCTTCTATAAAATAAAGATAATAATGATTCCCTTGACCCACTCACCCACCTATCTCATGAAAATAGCATTAGCATGAACCAGAAAATGTCACATTTTCAGCTCCTCCAGCTCAGTTACTACATAAATAATTGTTATTATATAAACAAATCTTTATAATTTAGGATAAACTAAATTCCCCCACAGTATAGTAACTACTGGAAAAAAAAGTTTTTAAGACTTCATAACCATGTAAAATCTTCATTTTGGTCTGATGAAACAACAATTTGTAGTACTTTCACAGCACTAATATAATACCTAAGTTACTCCCACAATTTATAAATTTATAGAGCTTAACAACTGCAGTTTTTGGGGCAGTTAGGTGGCGCAGTGGATAGAGCACCAGCCCTGAAGTCAGGAAGTCCTGAGTTCAAATTTGACCTCAAACACTTAATGCCTCCTAGCTGTGTGACCTTGGGCAAGTCACTTAACCCCAATTGCCTCAGCAAAAAGGCAAAAAAACAAACAAACAAACAAACAATTTCAGATTTTTAAATGGTTTACAACTTAGAACTTTTTAAATGGCTTGTTATCATTCATTGTTTCATTTATACTGGTAAGGTAAGAACACTTAGTAGAGCTTTAAAATATATTATTTGTTCAAATGATAAATCATCTGATCACCTTTTTGGTATCATAGAAATTCGTATTGTAGAAGACCACATCTAGACCAACTTAGATTACATTGAATTGAATAGAATGCTTATGAATAACCAGAAGCTTTATTATTGTTTTTCTCCTTTTCTGTGTCACTTTTCATTTGCATTATTGCTTCTCATTCTTTCTGTCATTCTCTTGGCTTCACCTTTCTTTTTGCAAACTTTACTTTTATTCTTGGTAGGATTATCCCATATTAGAAACATATCTAATAAGTAGTCATCAAGCTTTCTGCACCTGTCATAGAATATCATAATGTAGCCTTTCAAGGAGTCTATTGCTTTTTTTTTTTTTGATAGCTCAGAACTTATAGTTCTGACTTCTAAGATATGGTGTTTCATCTATGTTAATTTATCACAGAATATGGGCTTTTATATTACTTTAAAACATTCTATCACACTATAACATAATAAAAATATTTGCTCCTTTTTTTCTGTTTTCGTTATCAACCTCCTAGCAATTTAACCTTATCTTCAAACAATTTTCTTTCATGTACTAAATAGCTTCTTCTCTTGAAACTTTTCTCAACTCACCAATTACAAGGATTTCATCTTGAATGAATCCATTTATTGTTAATGAGTAAAATTATATCTTATTTCAGCTATAGATTCTGTTCTTTAATTCTTTCCCATTTATCTAATTCCTTCTGTTGTAGATTCATAAAATTTTGGAATAGGAAGGAACCTTCATTTTCTTTTAGTTCATCTCTTAACTATGAATGTCCTCTTTTGACTTTTGAATTAGGTCATCCAAAATATTCAGAGAAATTGTATCTTTAATCTATAATCTATGACTGTGAATTTTGCTCCTTTTAAGCTTTTGACTTTGATGACCTAAAACATTCTGCTAAAGTTCTCTCAGTGATGATCTAAAACAGAACTATTATTGAAATTTAATAAGTAAATGATCAAGTGATTTCACTAAATTCATGATTTAGTAATAGAACTTTGAATAAGACTAGTTTTTTGTTATCCAGTTCTTTTGTTTTAGTAAATAATTCACATTCTTTACTTTTACTAACATTTCTATTTTAGAAATCTTATTTCAAGCTTACATATGAATTCCAACTTTTGTTATATTAAAGGAAGCTAAATACTGTCTAGCTGAGCCCTTAATTTTACTCGACTATTAAAAAGAGACTGTATCTAGATGAGTAATAGCTAGCTATGTTTAAAAGAACATCTATAAGGGCAGCTAGGTTGCGCAGTGGTTAGAGCACCAGCCCTGAAGTCAGGAGGACCTGAGTTCAAATCTGGTCTCAGACACGTCCTAGCTGTGTGACCCTGGGCAAGTCACTTAACCCCAATTGCCTCAGCAAAAAGCAAAAAAAAAAAAAAAGAACATCTATAATAGGTTTTCTTTTTATGGTATTTAATTTGTATCATTTGTATAAGAGTTTTGTATATCATTACAATCTTTTTGTAGAACAGTATCATCATATATTTCTTTTCTTTTTTAAAAATTTACAAATGAATTATTTTGCATACAACTCCCTCATGTTTATAGAAGTTATTAAATTTCTTAAAAATATTTGCACATTTTTCATGTCATACTAACCTCATTTACTTATTAACAGTGATACTTAACTGGTGTATCAGGATAATGTTATGAATATTGTCTACCTAGATTTTAGCAAAGCATATAGTAAAGTTTCTGTTTCTATCCTTATGAGCAAAATAGCATGTAGGCAAAGTTCTGGAGGGCAGAAACTGTTATAGATTTCATCTTTGTATACCAAATACTCAGTATATAGTTGGCCAGACTAACCCACTACCTGGAATTTTTTTCTTCCTCAACTCTGCCTTTTTGAACCCTTATTTCTCTTCAGAGTCTTACCCATATGCTAGTTCCTTTTGCATATCCATGTGCAAATCCTTTTCTGATCAATTTGCAATATTTACTTATCTGTGTTTGTATTATATCCCTCAGGAACATGTAAGCTTTTTGAGGATGGAGGGGTGGGGGGAGTGTTGTAAGATGGGGGGAGGAATGTTAGTCATTCCATCCCCAGTACTTGTAAAGTACTTGATATAAAGTACTCAATAAGTGCTTATTGACTGATTGATTGTTAAATGGTTGTGGCCTAGACAATAATATAGTTACTTGAATTAGAAACAGACATTTTATTTATTAATGGATCATTATCAACTTGGAAGTGCTTTAGTGAAGTGCCCCAGAGATCTGTCCTGTTTTCTCTGCTGATTGACATTTTTACCAATGACTTGGATAAAGGCAAAAATGATTTATAAAATTTGCAAATGACAGAAATTTAGGAGGCATAGCTAACATGCTATGCATAACAGAGACAGAATGTAAAAAGATCCAGACAACCGGAAATGTTGGGACAAATATAAAAAGATGAAATTTTATAAGGATGAATCTAAAGTCTTAGCACTTAATATAAGAATGTTGAATTAAACATATGATCAAGGAAGCTAGGCTAGACAACATTTTATCTGAAAATGATCTGGGGACTTCAATGGATTAAGCTCAATGAGCGACAAGTGTGATATAGCAGCCCCCCAAAACTTAACATAATCTCCAGTCCATGTTATAAGAACTCCTAGTAAAAAAGTGGTGCTAGTCCCTTTCAGTAATGTCCTGTTTTGAAGACATCTGGCATATTATGTTCAGAAAAGCCAAATTATCAGAGGAAGGTAACACATGAAGGGCATTGAAACCACATCATAATTCTGTAAATTGACTGAAGAAATGAAGAGCTAAGTTTTAGTAACCACTTGAATTTTTAGGGAAACTTCTAATCAAGTTTGCCAACAAACAAATTTATTAAACATAATGTCTGTTATTTGAGAATATTGAGAACTGAGAATTCTCACAAACATTTCTGGGAATAGAGGAGGGAGAGGGAGAGGGAGAGGGAAAGAGCCAGAGACAGAAAGGGACAGAGAAAGAGAGAGACATAAACAGACAGAGAGAATGAAAATTAGTTTTATAATATGAATGGTTATCTCTCTGTGATTACATTAAGAATAAGAACACTCAAATTTATTCTTCATGGGTAGGGAACTTTTCTATTAATTGACAAATTAATGTTAATACAATGTTACATACAAGTAAAAAGTTTGAATTTAATTGAATAGTTGTTTAAACTTAAGAACAATAAGTATTCTAGGTAATAACATTTATTTTTTAAACATATTATGCCTTTTTCTTGTACGACAAGATAACTATATAAATATGAATACACATATTTGATTTTTCAAGTATTTTAACATAATTAACATGTATTAGACTTCTTGCCATCTAGGGGAGGGGGTGGGGGTAAGGAGGGAAAAATTTGTAACAGAAAACTTTGCAAGGATCAATGATGAAAAATTAGCCATGCATATGTTTTGCAAATAAAAAGCTTAATAAAAAACAAAACAAAACAAAGCAAAAACAGTCTCTACCCTTGAGGAGCTTATATACTAATGTTCTAAAATTTTGAAAAGAACCAGTGATATTGGAGTCAGGATGACACAGCTGTGGCTGTTTAATCCAATACAACTTCAGAAATTTCTACTACAGGTTGAGCACAAATAGTCTATTAAAATTTTTGAAATGAAAAAAAAACACATATGTCCTAAATAAAAAAAATTATTATGACCAACCCCCCCCCTTCCTTGCCATTAGGACTGGGAGAATTGAGTCAGGAAAAACCTTGGAGTTCTAAAGACCTTTCCATACCATTGTGTCATAAAATTCAGGTGCATTATCTTGATCCTTGCTAGGATCATTTCCCCTCTATTGGAAATTCCCCTCATCTTGCTGTCTCCTGCCCTTGACCTTCATATCTTGACCCTTATCCTGGCAGGATTAAGTTATGATCTTTTCCCAGAATTATGGCTTGTCTGCCCTCCCAGTGTCCTCCCCCCCCCCTTATCTGCCTTTGTTTCCCCTAAAGATTGTATACTCAGGTTATGTATCCTGCTTGCAAACCCTAGTTAGCCAAAACCCTGTATAAGTACCCTGCCTCAGTTTCTCGGGGCTGGAATAATTTGGATGTGAGTCCCATCCAGACTCTCTACTCTCTAGCTAAGCTCTCTACGTTAAAAGATTAAAAACCAATCTCTGTCTTGCCTCAGTTTCTCTGGCATTACACATAAACCTGTAACTGCTAAATATTTATCACCCAACCCCTCCTAAAAAATCATTTGTACAATAAACATATAATAAAAATGATTTATGAACAGCTATACATAATACATTTCCATTTTGTGACTAATTTTTTTTTTGGAGGAATAGGAAGGGAAGTCTTAGAATCTTCAGGAAAGGAATACTATAGGAAAAAGGAGAGATAGAGCAAGAGAGATAAAGGAGGTAAAAGGGAAATGCAGAATTGATTCCTGCAGGAAAAAAACAGAGAGAAATAGAAAGGGGAGAACAAAATGATGAGTATGCTGAAGGAGACAAACAGAAAATGGCTAGAATTCCTTTTTTGCCCTAATCCTGATCACCCTTGCCCCTTTCACTGATGCCCACTAACAAAAGTTCTCTTCCTATTTCAACTTTGGATTCAGAATAGGTAGAATCACAGATTCACACAGTCTTGAAGGCTGAGAGGAATCTTGTTCAAGTCCTTTATTGTATAAATAAGAAAACTGAGTTTGAGTGATATGCCCCTGTTCACATAGATGGTTCCTTTCTACTCTAAATCTATGATCCTGTGATTTTCTAGCTAGTGACAGAATGTCTTCACTTGGTATATAGAGGTTTTGTTTCCATACAAAATGATCTCTAAGGTCAATATGAAAAAATAATTTTATTTATGTTTCAGGAATGGCATAAAAGTTATCAAGAATTTTTTTTAATCCTAGAAAAGACTATTTTTCAGGCATGGATAGTATGTTTTACTATTGCAGCTTACAGATATTCGTGAGTTGCTGTGGTTTAAAGAAAATCCTCATTATTTGTTTATGTGCTATATTTATCAGTTACATTATGGCTTTTCTTTTCTGAAGGCTTTTATTTAATTCAGTATAATACTATGTAGGGAACTGGGATAAGTCCCCTTGAACTTAACAGATCTTTGGATGAATAACATTTCTCGACAGCTGATATTGAAGTAGCCACTTTAACTTCACTTCTATAGTTCATTTTATTTTTGAGTGTCTGCCAGATGCGAGGCACTGTGGGAGGCTGAACTATCTGAATAAAATATAATTTCTACCCTCACAGAGCTATAAGTTTTTGACTTCCCAGCAATAAATTTCTAATTTTTCAATTAGAACAATGAAAGAGCGCTAAAAAGACTCACTTTGAAAGAGTCTGATAAAAATACAAAGGTAGGATTGTCCCTAGTGGCCTTAGTTAAATAGAACAAACCTAGAGAGAAAAATAACATCTTTTTCTTAGCTTCATATGGAACAAAGATCTTCAAAAGGCCATAATAAATGAAAGATTTTTTAAAAGGAAGTTTAATTATAAATATAAGAACTAGTCTTTTTTGGTCTGAAAAATCATGAGTAAATGGAAAATATTTAAAGTGATTGGATTTAGAAAAGAAGTGATAACCGTATAAATTTGGGAATACTTAACAGGGAAAAAAAGAGGTTAATTTAGGTTTTCTGATAGATGAAAACCATCACTTCTTTAGATTGAAAATAGAAAGGTAAGAAGCAGAAAATTTTAGATTTTTGTAGATAATAAGAAGCAAAATGAATTAAAAGCCCTCAAATGTTAGCTTATTTTTCACTGGTCTCCTTATTTCATTGTTCTTTGACTTCATTGAATTGTCAGGTCTCTGATCCATTCTCTATTTATTAACCCCCTACTGTGTGTGCTAAGTGATAAATATACAAAGAAAAGGCAAAAGATAGTCCCTGCCTTCAAGGAACTTATAATGAAATGGAGGAGGGGTAGCTAGGTGGTGCAGTGGATAGAACACCAGTCCTGAAGTCAGAAGGACCTAAGTTCAAATTTGGTCTTGGACACTTAACACTTTCTAGCTGTGTGACCCTGGGCAAGTCACCTAACCCCAATTGCCTCAGCAAAAAAAAAAAAAAAAGAAAGAAATTGAGGAGACAACATATAAATAACTAATTAAAGTCAAGTCCTGGAAAAATCAAAGTTATGAACTGAATAATAGAGCATTTTTAATAGAGATAAGAGTGTAGTGAAGTTGCCAGTAAGTAAGTTATTGTACTTGTCTAGGCATGAGATGAGGGCCTGCCTGCCTACACCAGATATTGGTGCCAGTATCAAAGGAGAGAAAGGGAGTAAATCAAGAGATGTTGGAAGGGTAAAACTGATAGCTTTGGCAAGTGATTGGGTAAGGAGGAGTCTGAGAACTAAGGGTATTGTTGCCCTCTAGGTAAGGTGAACCTCAAGGCAATTTCAATTGTCTTTATTTCATTGCCCTCCCTAATGCCTGGGTGTTCCAAAAAAATGCTTTCTAATTTCCCAGAAGAAATTTTATAATATTCTGTTAAATATAGTATATACCGTTTATATTATATACTGCTCATTAATTTAACTTGTAACCAATTCTTAAATAAAACTTTTGCTAT
>JAJPUD010031325.1:1459-12593 GCA_023553655.1 Myrmecobius fasciatus | reverse complement strand
GTTCACAGCTCCACCAACAATGCATCAGTGTCCCAGCCCTCCCACAACCCCTCCAACATTCATCATTAACTTTTCCTGTCATTTTAGCCAATGTGACAGGTGTGAAGTGGTATCTCAGGGTTGTCTTCATTTGCATTTCTCTGATCAATAGTGATTTGGAGCACCTTTTCATATGACTATAAATAGTTTTAATTTCATCCTCTGAAAATTGTCTGTTCATATCCTTTGACCATTTATTGATTGGAGAATGGCTTGAATTTTTATAAATATGAGACAATTCTCTATATATTTTAGAGATGAGACCTTTATCAGAACCCTTAAATGTAAAGATGATTTCCCAATTTATTGCTTCCCTCCTAATCTTGTCTGCATTGATTTTGTTTGTACAAAAACTTTTTAATTTAATATAGTCAAAGTTATCTATCTGGTTTTCAATTAAAAGTTCCAGTTCTTCTTTGGACATAAATTTATTCCATCTCCACAGGTCTGAGAGGTAAACTATATTATGTTCCTCTAACTTGTTTACAAAATCACTCTTTATATCCAGATCATGAACCCATTTAGATCTTATCTTGGTATGTGGTGTTAGATGTGGGTCAAGCCCTAATTTCTTCCACACTAGTTTCCAGTTTTCCCAGCAGTTTTTGTCAAATAGTGAATACTTATCCCAAAAGCTGGGGTCTTTGGGTTTATCAAAAACCAAATTGCTATAGTTATTGCCTAGTTTGTCTTGTGATTCTATCCTATTCCACTGATCGACTACTCTATTTCTTAGCCAGTACCAAATGGTTTTGATGACCGCTGCTTTATAATATAGTTTTAGATCTGATACAGCAAGTCCACCATCTTCAGCCTTTTTTTTCATTAATCCCCTTGAAATTCTAGACCTTTTGTTTTTCCAAATGATCTTTGCTACTATTTTTTCTAGATCTGTAAGATAATTTCTTGGGAGTTTGATTGGTATGGCACTAAATAAGTAAATTAGTTTGGGTAGTATTGTCATTTTTATTATATTTGCTCGTCCTACCCATGAGCATTTTAAGTTTTTCCAGTTGACTAGGTCTGATTTGATTTGTGTGGAAAGTGTTTTGTAATTTAGTTCATATAGTTCCTGACTATCCCTTGGCAGATAAATTCCCAAATATTTTATACTATCAACAGTTATTTTGAATGGAATTTCTTTTTGTATCTCTTGCTGCTGAACTTTATTGGTAATATATAAAAATGCTGATGATTTATGTGGATTTATTTTGTATCCTGCCACTTTGCTAAAGGTGTGAATTGTTTCTAGTAGTTTTTTAGTTGAGTCTCTAGGATTCTCTAAGTATACCATCATGTCATCTGCAAAGAGTGATAATTTGGTTTCTTCACTACCTACTCTGATTCCTTTTATCTCTTTTTCTTCTCTTATTGCTAAAGATAACATTTCTAATACAATATTAAATAGTAATGGTGACAGTGGGCAGCCTTGTTTCACTCCTGATCTTATTGGGAATGGTTCTAGTTTGACTCCATTACATGTGATGCTTGCTGAAGGTTTTAAGTAGATACTACTTATCATTTTAAGGAAAAGCCCATTTATTCCTATACTCTCCAGTGTTTTTAATAGGAATGGGTGTTGGATTTTATCAAAGGCTTTTTCTGCATCTATGGAGATAATCTTATGATTTTTATTAATTTGGTTATTAATATAATTGATTATGCTAATAGTTTTCCTAATATTGAACCAGCCCTGCATTCCTGGTATAAATCCTACTTGGTCATGATGTATTATCCTGGGGATGACTTTCTGTAATCTTGTTGCTAAAATCTTATTTAAAATTTTTGCATCAATATTCATTAGGGAAATGGGTCTATAGTTTTCTTTCTCAGTTTTCTCCCTACCTGGTTTAGCTATCAGCACCATATCTGTGTCATAGAAGGAATTTGGTAGTACACCTTCTTTCCCTATTTTTTCGAATAGTTTATATAGTATTGGGATTAATTGTTCCTTGAATGTTTGGTAAAATTCACATGTAAATCCATCTGGTCCTGGAGATTTTTTCTTAGGGAGTTGATTAATAGCTTGTTCTATTTCTTTTTCTGAAATAGGGCTATTTAAATAATTTATTTCCTCTTCTGTTAATCTGGGCAACCAATATAGGATCTTAAATGATCATCCTGTCTAGTAACTCACACTAACCCAGAATCTTTCATTACAAAACACAGTTGAAAGTCAAGATCCAAATTAGTAAGGAAAATATTACTTTAGTAAATAGGATCTATGTAAAGTAATGTAAAGTGCATCATGCCAAAGATGAGCATTTCATATTCCTAATACTTCTTCCAGCTTGCTTTCAATACTTACAAATGAATAATTTCCAAAACAGCAAAGAAATCAAATCATGATAATTTTGTGTGAATTCCTCATCAACTCAGAAAGTTTTCTTCACTGAAAATGGAACTACGATGTAACATGAAATACTTAAATTAGAAATTTATAGGTGGCAAAGAGAAGATATTAACTTGCCTAAGCTCTTCTCAGTTTCACTAGGAAATAATGTTAAATTAAATTACTAAAAGAACTTCAGAGTAACAGAATCCACAAAAAGCAGGTGAGAAAAAAAATTATCCAGCCAAAGAGAATTTAGAAAAACTTCATAAAAAGTCTTTGGTAAAAGAGAAGCAAAACCCAATGCAGCTGGTGTTCAGGCAAGTCAGTGGGAAGTTCTTAGCTACAGCACTGATCAGCAACTGAGACCCCTAAATTCTCACTCAGCAGGCTATGGGAACAGAATATCACCTGTGAGGTCACCAGCATCAGTGTACAAGGCAAACTGCCTGGCACAACAGGCAGGAGTAGGCTGGGTCATAGTGTGATAAGCAAGCTGCCAGCACCTGAGCTTCCAGAATAAAATGCCTGTGACCAGGCTCCTGGCACCTGGCACAAATTTAGGACAGTGCCCCCTGTGCCCAGGTGTTGAACTAAAAAAAATGAGCAAAAACCAGAAAAGAAACGACCATAGAAGAGATAAAGAAGATTCAAAAACTAATATTCAAAAATGGGAAATATCAAAATGCCTACATGTGAAACCTGAAAGGAGAATATGAGTTGGTCTCAGGAAAAAAAGCCTTATCAGAACAACTCAAAAAATTTATAAATCAAATACTAGAAATAAAAGAAAAATTGGGAAAAGAAATGAGAGGCATACAAGAGAAAGCCGATGGCTTGTAATAAGATGTTTGAAAAATGACTGAGTAAAACAATTCCTTTAAAAACACAATTGGCCAAATTGGAAGAAAATTCCTCTGAAGAAAAAAAACTTATAGAAATTGCCAGATTGAAAAGCAGATACAAAAACTTATTGAAGAAAGTAATTCCTTAAAGATTAGAATTGAACAAGTGGAAGATAATGACTCTATGAGACATCAAGAATAAGCAAACAAAAATCAAAAGAATATGAAATACTTTACTGGAAAAACAGAACAAACAACTAAACTGGAAAAGCAGATACAGAAGAGATAATTAAAGAATGTTGGACTATCTGAAAAAACATGATATTTTAAAAAGGGAGAGTGGACAACATCTTTCAAGAAATTATGAAGGAAAACTGCCCTGATACCCAAGAATAAGAAGGTAAACTAATAATTTAAAGAAATGATTAGTCACTTTCTGAAATTCCCAAATTAAAATTCCAAGGAATTCTGTAACAAAATTTTAGAATAACAGTTAAAGGAGAAAAATACTGCAAGCAGCTAAAAATAATTTAATTATCAAGGAAACACAGGCAGGATTACACAGGACATGACAGTTTCTATATTAAAGGATCAGAGGGTTTGGAACATGATGTTGCAGAAAGTAAAGGGGCTTGGATTAAAGCCCAAAAATCAACTATCCAGCAAAATAAAGCATATCCTTTCATGGAAAAAGATGGACATTCAAGAAAATAAGGGAATTTGAAACTTTCCTGTTAAAAGGACCAGAACTGAACAGAAAATTTCATTTTCAAATACAATATCAAAGAAAGGCATAACAAGAATGAAAGAAAACAACATGTTACTCAATGATATTAAACTGTTTACATTTTTTCACAGGAAGATGATATTTGTAACTCGTAACATCTGTACCTTGATTAGGGCAGTTAAAAGACAGGGGATATGGGTATAAGTTAATTTTGAGGTGATGATATGAATAAAAGGAGATTAAAAATGGATTGTACTGGGAGAAGAATAAAAGGGGAGACAGAATGCAATAATTACATCACATAAGGAGACAAAAAGGACTTACTACAATAGCAGGAAAAAAAAGGAGATAAGTATTGTTGGAACCTTTTTCCATTGGATTTATCTCAAGAGATAATTATATACATACAGTTTGGCATAGAAATTTATTTCACCATATAAGAAAATAGAAGAGGAAAGAGGAAAAAAAAGGGACATGGTGGGCAGAAGCAAAACACTGGTAAGAAGAGACAAGGTGAAAGGAGAGATAAAGGTATAAACAAAAGGAAAATAGGATGGAGGGAAATATATGGTGAATAATCATAACAATAAATGTGAGTGGGATGAATTGTCTCATAATGCAGAAGCACATAGCAGAATGGATTATAGACAAGAATCCTATAATATGCTATTTACAAGAAACACATTTGAAGCAGAAATATACAGAAAATGAAGGCAAAATATTTGAGAAGAAGGTATTATGCTTCAGCTGAAGAAAAAAAAATAAACAAACTGGGGTAGTAATCCTGATCTCTAACAAAGCAAAAACAAACAAATGAAAATTAGTTACATGTGATGAAAAAGAAAACTACACTTTGTTTTTAAAAAAAATTCCATAAATAGTGAAGTATTATCAACATTAAATGGAGAAAGAGAAAGAGTGTGTGTGTGAGAGAGAGACAGAGACAGAGACAGAGACAGAGAGACAAAGACAGACAGACAGACAGAGAAAGAGAGAGAGGATGAGAGAGAGAGAGTTCAAATGATATATAAATTCTTAGAGGAGAATTTAATTGATTTATAGTAAGAAATAGACATAAAAAACTATACTATTAGTGTACCTCAATCTCCCACTCTCAAACTAGATAAATATAACCACAACATAAACAAGAAAGAACTTAAACATATGGATAGCATTTTAAGTAAATTAGATATGATAGACTTCTGGAGAAAATAGAATGGTTCTAGAAAGGAATATATTCTTTTCCCAATAATACATGACACCTACATAAAAAATGAATCGTGCATTAAGGAATAAAAACTTCACAATCAAATACAGAAAGAGAAATGTTAAAGGAATCTTTTTCTTATCATGATGTAGTGATAATTATGTGTAATTGATGGCTATGAAACAATACATTAAACATAATTGGTAATTAAATAATATAAACCTGAAAAATGAATGAGTCAAGTAACACATCAAAAAAAAAATCAACAATTTCATCAAAGAAAATGACAATAATAAGATAACACACCAAAATTTTGGGGATACATCAAAACACTTCTCAGTGGAAACTTTATATCTGTAAATGTTTACATGAATAAAAAGAAAAAAAGAAAATCTGAGTTGAATATACAACTAAAATGTTAGAAAAGGATTAAATTTAAAATACCTAATTAAATACTAAATTAGAATATTGAAAATCAAAGGAGAGATTAATAAAATGAAAGTCAGAAAACTTTTGAGCTAATACATAAAACTAAAGAATTTTTATGAAAAACATTAAAATAGACAAACTCTTCATTAATTTGATTAGAAAGAAGAAAAAACCAAATTATCAATATCAAAATTCATATGGGTTAGTTTAGTATCAATGAAGGTGAAATTGAAATTAAAGGAATAATTAGGTTTTTTTTTCTTAACTGATATCAATAAATCTAGCAGTGTAAGTGAATTGGATTAATGCATACAAAATATATATTGCCCAAAAGAACAGAACAGGAAATACAACATTTAAATAATCTCAATTTATAAAAGAAAATTGACCAAATCATCAATGAACTACCTAAGAAAATAACGTCTGGGTCAAGAGGGATTTGCATTTTAATTTCACCAAACTTTTAGAGAACAATTAATTCTAATTCCTTATAAATGATTTAAGAAAAAAATTAGGAGTCTGACTAAATTATTTTTATGACAAAATATGATGCTGACAACTAACCTAGAAAGAATAAAATCAGAAAAAATGCAGATCAATTTCCCAAATAAATATTGATACAGGGAAATTAAATAAAATATTAGCAAATAGACTATAGTAATATATCTTCAGGGTAATACACTATGACCAAGTGTGATTTATACTAAAAATACAGGACTGGTTCAATATTAGGAAAACTGTTAGTATAATGAACCATATCAATAGCAAAGCAAACAGAAATATGATTCCCTCATAAATGATATAAAATATGTACCAAAAATATCACACCTATTCCTGTTAAAATGCTAGAGAATATAGGAGCAAATGGGATTTTCCTTAAAATTATATATAGTATCTATATAAAACCATCAGAAAGCATCATATGTAATAGAGATAAACTAGAATCATTCCCAATAATATCAGGGGTGAAACAAGGATGCCTATCATCACCACTATTATTCAATATTGTATTAGAAATATTAGCTTTAGCAACAAGAGGAGAAAAGGAAATTGAAAGAATTAAAATAGGCAATGAGAAAACAAAGCTAACTCTTTGCAGATAATATGAAGGAATGCTTAGAGAATCCAAGAAAATAAGCTAAAAAATTCAAATAATTAGCAACTTTAACAGTTGCAGGATATAAAACAGACAAAAGTCATCAAAATTTCTATATATTATACCAACAAAGCCAAACAGCAAGAGATAGAAAGAGAAATTCCATTTAAAATAACTGTAGACAATATAAAATATTTGGATATTTACCTGCCAAAGCAAATCCAGAAACTCCATGAACACAATTACAATACACTTTTTCACATAAATAAAATGAGAACTAAACAACTGAAATAATATCAATTTCTCATGTGTAAGCATATATATACATATTTATAATAAAGAAAAATATTATATAACATAATAATGATAATTCTACCTAAATTAGCTTACCTATTCAGTTCTTTGCCAACAAAACTACCAAAATATTTTATCAACCTAGAAAAATAATAAGAATATTTAGCAAGAACAATAAAATGTCGAGAATATAATGAGAATCAATGAAAAAAAAATCAAAGGAAGGTGGTCTAGGTATATTCAATCTGAAACCATATTATGAAAGGGGACATCATCAAAATCATTTGGTACTGCCTAAGAAATAGAGTGGAATAGGTTAAGTACACAAAACACCATGATAAATAATTATAGTAATCTAGTGTTTGATAAACATAAAGCCTCCAGCTTCTATGCTAAGAATTCACTACAAACTTTTGGGAAAACTGGAAAATAGTATGACAGAAACTAAACATAGACCAACATTTCACATCATATACCAAAATGAGGTCAAAATTGAGTCCATTATTTATTCATTAAAGGTATTAACATAAGGAAATTGGGAAAGCAAAAAATAGCTTACCTTTTACGGTAAGATCTATAAAGAAGAATTTATGTCCAAACAAGAGATAGAGAACAATATGAAATGTATAATGGACACTTTTCATTACATTAAATTAAAAAGTTTGTGTACGAACTAAGCAAACACAACCAAGATTATTAAAAAAAAGGAGAAATCTGGAAAACTTTTTTTACATGCAGGATTTCAGATAAAGACCTCATTTATTGTATATATAATAAAGTAATCTAACTTATAAGTTTGATATGTTTTGATATATCAAATGTCTGATATATTTTGATATATAAGCATACAAGTCATTCCCCATATGAGTCAAAAAATATGAACAGGCCAATTTCAAATGAAGAAATTAAAGTTATCTATAATTATATAAAAATGTTTTACATCATTATTTATTAGTGAAATACAAATTAAAACAAGTCCTATGTATCATCTTACCCTTATCAGATTGACTAATATGACAGAAAAGGTAAATGATAAATTCTGAGAAAATGTGTAAAAATTAGTACACTAATATATCGTTGATAGATTTGTGAAGTGATTCAACCATTCTGGAGAACAATTAGGAATTATTCCCAAATGGTTACATAACAGTGCCTACACTCTGTTCCAGCCATACCACCATCTCAAAGATATATAAAAAGGAAATGGACCTACATGTACACAAATATTTGTATATATGTTGTTTGTGTGTGTGTGTGTGTGTGTGTGTGTGTGTTGGCAAGGAAATAGAAACTGAGGATACCCTGAATTGGGGAGTGACTTGAACCAACTTTATTAATGTAATGGAATACTATTATGCTATAAGAAGTTATGGGAACCTGATTTAGAACTCCAGGATTTCATGAATTGTGAAGACCTATATAAATTGATGCTAAGTGAAGTGCACAAAACCAAGAGAAACTGTGGATAATAACAGTTACATTGTCCAATAATCTACTATTATAGACTTAGTTCTTCTTAGCAATACAAAGATCCAAGACCATTCCAAAAGATTAATGATAAAAAATGGCACCCACAAGCAAAGAAAGAATTATGGGGTCTCAATTTAAACCAAAACAAACTGTTTTCATTTCTCCCCTTTCTTCTGATTTTTAATGCTGATTTTTATTCTAATTCTTCATTCATGACATAAAGAATATAGACATATAGATGAATAAGTACATGCATAAACTATATGTCCATGTAATATTTACAGGTAGATCCTATATCAGATTGCTCATTGTCTAGAGAGGGGGGTGTTGAGGGAGAAAAGAATGGAAATGTTGTGGATTACATTTATGTTTATAGATGAAATTACAATCATTTCTAGTGCTGTGAAAGACAAGGATCTGCAAGGGTAAATGTTCAGAACTATCTTTGCATATATTTCAAAAATTGAAAGCTATTATTTAAAAAAAGAAAACTACACTTAGATGTGAGTGAAAAATATCATTAAATAAAAAACAGTAAATGATGAAAAAAAGCTAAACTATTTAACTGTTTCTTAAGATACCACTATATTTAATTATTTTGTGAAACTTTTTTGGAGGTGTTTAGCTATCTTTTTAATTAATTTTTTCTATACTTCTCACTATTTTTGGGGAAAAAGAGAATACTATGTCCTTGTTTGGATAAGAAAAAAAAGTTAGTATAAGATATGCATGGCACTAGAATTCTCTCTACTATTTCTTCAGCTTAGAAATGTTTTTATTACTGTCAGAGAGACCTAGATAATAAATACAATTTGACTTAATGTAAAACTGTTTACTTCAAAAGAGGCTGTTGTCATAAGAATTTTAGTTCAAATTTGGTCACTGGTGCATCTAAGATCCTCAAAGACTCAATTTCTGGTTTTATTTTTATCTAGATTGGCATCAGCTTTCCTCAGTCATATTTTTCAGTTACATGATTTCCCATGCTATATGTACCCAGAACAACATAAAATTTAATATTCCTTCTTTGGTTCTTGATGGATTCTTTAGAAGTTCAAAGATCTGAATAGTCTTTAGACATTCAATAAAGGATTTTTTTTGCATTTGTCTTTATACACAATGTATGTATATATGTATGTAAATGCATACATTTATATATACGATATAAATATACATATATTTCTCTCTCTTCTCTGCACTCCATTCAAAAATACTATCCCTACTGAAACTGAGTTGATTATACTTAAAAAGCCACAATTAGTTTAAATTAGAAAGATTCCTGGTGTATAAACACAAACAAATAATTATTTGGAATGTCAATCCCCTAAGATTTAATTCTATCTAGATTTGTTTTAGAAAATTATTGTTTTTAATGCCATAGGCTTTTCCCCCTCTAGTGAAAAGATATATTTTTATAATAATGCTCATTAGGCCATACCCATTGAAAAGAGCACCACCACAGGTTTTCCAAAGGCTCAATTCCAATACAATAGAACTATCCTGCATAAAAAAGACATCTAAACACCCTGAAAATTAAACTTGATTGAGACATAAGGATCCTAAATTCAAATGCTACCACTCACTGTTGATTTTTCCATGTTCAGTTTATTTCACCTCTCTTTATTTCACTTTTATTATCTATAAAATCATGTAGGTAATGAACTATGTGACTGCTAAATCATCAGGATGATCCCATTACTCCTTTAAATTTGAACACCTCTAATTATCTCCCAAATATAAGAACTGGTTCCTGTTAGTCTCCCCTTTTACATAAGGTCCAATCAGTGCAAAATATGGGCTAGAGGTTCAGATCGCTTTTTATGTACATATATACAAGTGAAACCTGGACAGTATACAAATACCATGCCAGGAAACTGAACTGCTTCAATTTGAATTGCCTTAGGAAGATTCTGAAAATCACCTGGCAAGGCAAGATACCAGAAAATAAATTCTTTTCTTGAACTAAACTGTCAAGCATTCCAATTTTACTGCAGAGAGCATAACTCCATTGGGCTAGCCCCATTGCTTTAATGCTTGCCAAAAAGACTATTTTATGGAGAACTCACACAGGGCAAGTGCTCACAAGGTGATCAGAAAAAGTGAAATAAAGACATTGTCAAGGTGTCTCTCAAAACTTTAGAATTGTTTTTATGAGATGTGACACACTGGCACAGGGCCACCCAGTATGGTGTATCCTCAGCAGATAAGGTGCTGGGATATATGAGCAAAGCAGAAGTGAATTATCTCAGAAGAAACACAAGATGCACAAAGTTAGAAAAGCCAATTGAAATGTTCAAAGAAACTATTTCTGTCCAAACTGTAGCAGACCATTCTGAGCTTGTACTTGTCAACTCGACTTTTATATAGAGATGCTGTTTTGGTTCTCTTTAATAATGAAGGCCAGCAACCAACCAATATATAGACAAACACACACACATATGTGTATATCCACATGGACCTAATTTTTTTTTGTTCATGTTAGTTATATGTGTTAACATGATTGTATCTAGAGTGGCCCACAGGGAGGCAAGAAGTGATAAGTGATATCTCTAATGTCTCCTACTTTTTACCAAGAAGGAAGGGAGAGAAAGGATGGAAGAAAGAGGTAGAGAGGGAGAGAAAGAAAGAAAAGGTGAGGAAGCAAAGGGGAGAGAGAGAGAGAGAGAGAGAGAGAGAGAGAGAGAGAGAGAGAGAG
>JAJPUD010031324.1:0-12593 GCA_023553655.1 Myrmecobius fasciatus | reverse complement strand
ACGGGCTCCTCCGACGGCGAGTGCCTGGCAGTGCTGGCCTTCCTTTATTTGTACCTGTTTATCTGCAGGAAGCAGAGGTAGGTTTGCCCTGTGCCGCCCCTCTTGCCTCCTTCGGGACTCGGCTCAAACCTCACCTTCTTCTCCCCCGGGCCTTCCCTGCCGAGGCTCCCTTCCAGCTAGGCCTTGGCTCCTCGAGGGCAGGGCCTTTCTTGTATCCCCAGTGCTCAGCGTAGTGCCCAGCACACAGTAAACACTTAATAAATGCTCGTTACTGATGCTCTGATCTGCAGGGCCTGCTGCGGCGTGCACTCTGCTGGCAGAGCCCTTGAGGCCTCGGTCATCTCCATGCCATGTTGGGGCAATGGAAGAGGGTCCTATCCTTCTGAGGTCTCTGCCAGCTCTGAAGTTGCTTGGCGCTTGTTTGCCAGTCGGATGCCAGGGAAGGGCACTGGTGATGCCCAGCCCAGCATCGGTGGTGGCCACGGCCAGGTCTCGGCATAGGCTCTTGGTGCCAGCCCTGATGTTGGCAGTCTGGAGGGAAGGGGGGATGGGCAGCTCCCTGAAGAGGTCACACCTTTGTGTTTCAGGCACTTGCCCGGCTTGGACATCGTGGTATGGTCTGAGCTGCCCACGGGGGCGGGCCTCGGCTCCAGCGCCGCCTACTCGGTCTGCCTGGCGGCTGCCCTGCTGGCCTTCTGTGAAGAGATCCCAAGTCACCTGCGGGAAGGCGCCACCAGCGCCCGGTAAATGGGGTTGGGGGGCTGGGGGAGCAGCAGGAGGTGGGGAGCAGCCCCTGAAGGCCAGCCCTGGTGGCTCCCAGCTCCCCTCCCCCTGTAGGTCTCTCTGGGTCTGCTCCCTTCTCTCCTCCGAGCAGCGTCTCTGTGCAGACCTCCCTCCCGCAGCTGCTGCCTGGCTTCTGCCGGCTTCCCATGACTCTGGGCTCTAAGAGAGTCTCCTCTGGGGGCTCCATGAGGCCGCAGCCTCCTTCTGAAATGGCCTAGTTACTAAGCTGCTTGTCCCCGGGCGTGGGGGGCTGGAGTGGCCTTCGGGGTGACACACACACACACACACACACACACGCACTTCTCTGCCCTCGGGGAGGCTGGAGGGAGCCTCAGGCACCGGATGGCCCTGGTCACCCAGCAGAGGGTGCATGCAGCATCAGAGGCCTTTGCAGCAAGTTTCTCAGAGTGCTCTGCAGCTGCCAGCTACGGTGCAGTGGTCATTGTCCACCAAAGCCACAGAATGTCCAGTGGGGGCCGGGGGGGGGGGCTGCTGCCCCACACAAGTCCTGGGCCCAGGGCTCCGGGGCTTCGGGCCCAGACGGAGTGGAAAGTTAGCTAGCCAGCCCTCGCTTCCATCTGACGGGCCTTAGATGGCTTCCCGGGTGGTGCCAGCCAATGCCCATTTGTGCCTTCCCATCCCTCGTAACTTGCCCAAGGTCAGCATGGTCAGCCCCAGGGCTGACATTGCCATGTGCCACAGAGATCCAGGGGAGCGCACATGCTGGCCTTTGGCCCTTTGCCCTTTGCCCTCTTGCCACTTCTACTTCGATCAGATGATGTCCTTCCAGCTGCCCTTGTCCTTGTGTGGCTCTTCCTCCACTGCCCTTAGGGCACCTTTTCCCTTTCATTCTGTGGGGTTCTGTGGCTCACAGATGCCAGATGGCATCAGGGCAAGAATTGTGATGCTAAAAAAAGAAAGGGGCCTTTGTTTTAGGGAGAAGTAAAAGCAAGCCAGCCTGCTCCTGCCTTGGGGCATTCCTCATCCACGAGATTGTCCTGGTCTTCATCCACTTGGTTTATCTCGTGTGAGTTGTCAGGTCAAACCTTTGTGTGATTAGGGATCTCCTTAAAGAGCTCGTGCTCTTTGCTGCCTTTAACAGGACGGTGTCTCAGAGGATAATCTAGGGAACTTTGCCATCTGAGGTTCTGCGATTTGGCTCTTTTATAGGACAGGAAAAAAGGTTATTTGTCCCGCCCTGTGCCAAGAATATTGTGATGTTAATAACACCCTGGAGGTTCAGGCCCCCAGAAAGCGAGCGCTCCGATTCAAGGGGCTGATTTTCTTTGAAATCTGTTCCCATCCCTCTTATTTTGGGAATCGTGCCGTCTTCTGTTTCCTGGCTGCCTTTTGTGGGGGATGGTGTGACACCTTTAAAAATGGGCTCTGTCGTGTTGTGGTAGCCTCGAATTCCTGTTCAGAGATGGAAATGCTGTCGGATCCCGACGCCTTTTGCCAAAGGGAGCTTTGATCGATGTAGCCTGCCGCCGATGCCAAGGCTGCTGATATTAATATTGCTGCCGACGTTCCCCAGAAGTGCTTTGAATGGATCTTTTGTGTGAGCTCGCGTTGTAAGAGAGGAACATGGAGGGGGGGGCAGCAGATGGTGGAGGGCTGCACCTGGGCTCCAGCAAGCCCGATTTCTAGAGTTTTCCCACGATTCTCGGCGCTATTAACAAGCTCCAGCAAACCCAGTTGAGCTTCTTGATCCCTGGTCCTTAGAATGAAGGGACTGAGATCACCCACCCAGCTCTCCTGTAGCTTCCGGCCCCACCATTGTGCTTTTAATTAACAAAGACCTGAAGTGGGGAGGGCCCCTCGGTCTCTTTTGAAATGCTGTTTGTTTTTTGCTCACGGGGCCCTTCGTGTGAGAAGAGGGCACGGTTTTGTGGGTGTGCGCTGCTGGCACTGCTTGTCCATCCCAAGCCAGAAGCGAGCCGGCCTCTAAGTAACCTCCGTTCCATTGGGAGAGTTTTCCCTCCGAGAAGGGAGCCTGCTGTGGAGTAGAAGGCGGAGGATCTGCGTCCGGCCGGAGGAGGTCCCCAGGAGGCTTTCTGTCTGGGCGCTGCAGGCTGGGGGACCGGCTAAAAGAGACGAGGGGTGTATAAAAGGAGGCGTCACGTCCAGAAGTACGGTTATGGGGCCTCGGGAGCAGAGCAAGCCCCCGGACTTTGGCAGGTCCTGCCTTTGACTCACTGGGATTTGTGGGCAGATCTTCAGGGCTCAGCAGAGGGTCAGCAGATGGCCATTAGGCCAGAGGCCCTGGGGCCCATGTTACCTGCTGCCCGCTTGTTTGGGTGCCATCTGGCCCACAGGGATCCCTTTTCCATCCCAAGGTTTTGGGTTTTGCTCCTAAATGAGGGAAATGAAGTGGTCGGCCTCGAAGATCCTCTTCAGTTTGGAAGCCTGCGGAGTGAGGAGACCCTGCTGAGAGGTGGCCCCCTGGGGGCCATTCCAGGAGCTCCCTGCTCATGGAGGAGGGAGGCTCTCCTGCCCCCCGGATTCCTGGAACAGCTGTTTTCCTCCTGCTAGTAACTGCTGTCATCCTCGATTCTTGTAGCCTCATAGGGATCCCTTTTTCCTCTCCGGCCTCTCAGCGAGCAGGCTCTTCAGAGGCCAAAGGACACAAGTTCTGCCCTCAGAGGGGAAATGAGTTACCCACAATCCCACAGTGAATCCCGGCCAGATTTAGGGCTGGGCCTTGGGGTCTCTGGAGGCAGCGGTCTGCTGTCCTGGGAAGGGAGTGGGACGGGAGTCTGGAGTCCGTGGGATGGTCGACTGACTTCACTTCTCCAGTCTCCTCTATGAAATGAAAGTAACAGGGGTCTGTGAACTTTATGTTTTCTGTCACTTCCCCCTGAGACTCAGCATTTCTCCCACTTATTGAAATCGGAGGCTGAGCAGCGATGGTACCTTGCCAAAGGGGCCGGTGACATCTGCAAAGGTTAAGAGTCCGTGATCTGGTTGGTTTCCATGATCCCTTCCGGCCCCTCTCACTGTCACACCGCGTGGCCGAGCCACTGGTGGCCTCAGGGCGTAGTTGAAGGCCTGCCTCTCACATGGACGAGGGCTCCGACTTCCCCGGGGCAGCCGTGGGAGCGCTGTGAGTGGCAGTTGCTGACAGGCAGACTTGGGCTTCTTGTAAGGGCGAGCTCACCGGGTGTATCATCCCGAAGCAGAAGGGGCTGCCTTAATACGGCTGCAGATCCAGCGCTGAAAGGGTCTTCCATGTTTCTTATGGACTACCGAGAGCTCGTGCGACTTGTCCCTGCGATCACCACCCGCTCTCTCATCCTGTGCTACCTCCCCTGGGCTCCATCCCCTGGAGAGCTGCAGGGGAGGGCCGGCTCGTCCCTCGCTGGGGAATGTGACGGAAAGGACTTTGGGGCGGGTGTGGGTGGGGCTGCGAGGCCTCTGAGGTCACCGGGGCTCTGCTTTGGGGTCTCCCTAGCTGTACTTCCGCCATTTTGTGTCTGTGCAATTGACTGTTTGCACCCTTGCTGCGGGACTTGACATTTGTCCCGGCTTCGTTTCATTTACTAGAGGGAGCCCACCGTCCGAGGCCGTGGCTCTAGCCTGGCAAGCTCCCTTTGGCTCCCACCAGGTGTCGGCCATCCCTCCTTGTCTCCTGTCTTTGACGAGCTTGATTTTGATGTGTCATTTGTAAAATGATTATTGGTGATAACTGCCTTCCCAGAAGACCCATCGATGGCTCTTGTCTGAGTCCTGTCCTTCCCTTGCCCTTAGTGTCCCTAGCCATCGAGGCCACAAGGATACCGTGAAGTGTGCACTGAAGGAGGTGCTCTGCCTGCCACAGTCCCCCCGATCTCCCCAATCTCGGCAAGAGGAAACGAGAGCGGGGATGACGGCTCGCTTCCTTATTTCAGGTGGACCGAGGAGGAGCTGAGTCTGATTAACAGATGGGCCTTTCTGGGCGAGAAGGTCATTCACGGGAACCCTTCCGGGGTGGATAACTCCGTCAGCACGTGGGGTACGTTCCTTTTCCTCCTCCTTGCTGTGGAGTTTCAGGACAAAGTCCACTGGAACCCCCTGCTTTGGGGGAGCAGCTCTAGTGCATCCCCCACAGTGACGGTCCCTGGGAAGCCCCTCCGCTGTCAGTGCTTGCTGGTGAGAGGCGGGCAAGGTGGGGGGGAGGGTCTGGACCCCCCGAACCTGCAGAGAGCCCTGCCCGCAGAAGGTGCCAGGATTGCTTTCCCTCCCCCGATGCCCAGAAGTAACCGAGTTTCCTCAGGCCGAGCCTATCAGGTCCTCCCAGCCTGGAAGCCCCTGAGGGGTGGCTTGTACTCAGGGGGCCGGCCCAGCCACACAAAGGGGAGTTTCTCCCCCCCTTTGGTTCCGGGGTATTGATGGTCTTGGCTGATGTGTGTCAGGGAAGGGACCAGGCCACCTCGCCCAGCGGCAGCGCCTTGGAATAGGGGCTCAGCGGGGAGCCTGGAGCTTTGCTTGGAGCCTGGGGGGGAGAACGGGGACTCGCAAGGACTGGGCCGGCCTCTTGGGCACGAGGTCCTTCTGTAACTCCCTCAGTCCTTTTGTGGCCACGTTGGGGGTGTTTGGGAGCCCAGGTGACGACAAACCCTCTTTCTTTGCCTGGACTCTCCAGAGCCAGTCCCCGGGGCCCTGCCCCAATGCCCCTGAGGTCCAGACTGGGCCCCACACTCAGCCCTGGGTCTTTCTTTGTTCCCCTCCCCAGGCGGAGCGCTTCGATTCCAGGGAGGGAACATTTCACCTTTACAGAGGTAAAGTGACTGATGGAGGGGGGGGCGGGGAGGCTGGGGTGAGTGCCCGCCGGGGAAAGCCTGGGGCCTTGGGCATCTGGGCCAATGTCCTTCCCAGGCCTCGTCCCTGTGCCGGGCACTGCCCTGAGGGACCGCCGGCCCTGCTTCAAGTCACAGTGAGGCCCCGTCTGATTCTCCTGGGCTGGGCCAGTGGCCCCCAGGGAGCTGACTGCTGGTCTCATCATAAGGAAATGAGCATTTAGGTAGCACCTACTGTGTACTAGGCCCAGAGCTAGTCCCTTTTTATGAACATGACCCCATTTGATGGGAGGTGGGTGCTCTTACCTCCATTTTACAGATGAGCAAATTGAGGCAAACAGGCAGAGACTTGTCTGAGGTCACACTGCGGCGGGATTTGTACTCAGGTCTTTCTGTCTCCAGGCCCAGGGCTCTCTGCCCAGGGCCAGTGGCCACCTTGTGGGGAGGAGCGAGGGCCCAGGGAGTGGGCCCGTTCTTCCATGGATGCTCCATCTTAGTGCCCCTCCAGGAGACGCAGGGGGCTTCGATGTGGCCGATTCTGCAGTGAGGTCCTCACCCTGGGGAGAGGCTCAGGGGCCGCCCACGTCTCACGGGCTCCGAGGGTCGAGGTCCTGCCTCCGGCAGATGGGCCGAGGGGCTGGGCAGGGATCAGAAGCCGCTTGCCCTCTCCCAGACAGTGGACAGGCGAGCCCCTGTGGGCCGAAGAGCCCGCCCGCTCCCACCTTCGGGCTCCCTTTGCAGCTCTGCAGGGGGAGCAGTCAGACCCTGCCCCCCTTTCCTAACGTGCTGAACTGGAGGGTTGTGAAGGGGCAAAGGGACAGGGCCAAAGCCCCCATGGGGAGAGCTGGCCCCCTGCTGGCCGCTGCCCCCTCCCCTGGGTCAGAAGTCACAAGGGAAGCTGGGGGGTTCCCATGTCTTCCCCGAGGTGGCTTAGGGTCAAACAGCAGGGGGTCATCCTGGGGCCTCATTTGCCCCCTGTCCCTTGGGCTGGTGCTCCCCTCCCCCCTGTGCCTCAGTTTCCCTCCTGTCCCTTGGGCTGGGTGGTCTTTGAGGCTCCTTCCACCTTGAGGACCATGAGCCCCTGCGGGGGAAGGTGAGCACAGCTTTATAGTCACTGGGGAGGGGAGGGTCAAGTGGGGGGAGGGGTAGTTTGGGGACCGCTGATTGGCTGGGCTGGCCCCAACCTCATTCATTAAGGATGGCCATAGGCAATGATGGCGAGGGGGCTGAGGGCGCTCCCTTCCAGGCCGAGGGGGCGGTGGTGGCCTTAGGTCAGGGTCAGGGACTTGGGCTCGGCAGGAAGGCGGGCCGGGGAAAGGCCCCGAAGGTCCCGCTCGGCGTCGCCCCTTGGTGGCAGGGCTTGGCGGGAAGGCCCATGGCTCGTCTCCCCCTCCCCAGGATACCCATCTTGAGGATTCTCCTGACCAACACTGGCGTGCCCCGGAGCACCAAGGCCCTGGTGGCGGGCGTCAAGGACAAGCTGGCGAAGGTGGGCGCTCCTGGGTTTCTGGGTGGGGGGAGGGCGCACCTGGCCCCAGAGCAGCGGCCTCCCCGCCCCTTGCGGTGGTCACTCAGGGCTCCATCCGTGGAGCCCCTTCTCCCCGGGCCCCTCCTCAGTGTCTCCCGTGGGCCCGAAGCTGTGCGGGGGCTGGGGAATAAGCCCAAACACTTGGTGCCCTCCTGGGGTTTCCATTCTGTTTGGGGGTGCAGTCAGTAAACAAGGATGTCCGGGGGCCCTCGAGAAGGAAGGGCTGGGAGCGAGGACGGGGCCTGAGCCGAGGCCCGGAGGGCGGCCCTCCCCCCGACTCTGTGCCCCCCTCCTCTCGGCCTCCCTCCCTAGAAAGGAAGCAGCTCCTTGGGAGAGGCTGGGGGGCCTGGGGGAGGCCGCGGGCAATAAGGGCTTGCTGAGGACTCGGGCGGGAGAGGAAAAGGGGACAGAAGAGGCTTGGGGCCAGGGGTCCCCTCTGGGGGGGAGCAGACCAAGTGCCCGGGACCCCAGGGCCCCCTGAAGAGTCGGGACGGGGGGTGGGCCGAGTCAGTGTCCGGCTTGATGCTGTCAGATCGATGTGGGGGGGGCTCGGGGGGCTGCCTGTGCCCTGCTGGAGGGCGGACCGCGAGCCTGCTCCCGTCTTCTAGTTCCCAGAGATCATGAACCCGTTACTGGCTTCAATCGATGCCATCTCCCGGGAGTGTGAGCGTGTGCTGGGCGTGATGGTGGCCGCCCCCGCCCCGGAGCACTACCTGGTGCTGGAAGTAAGTGCCCCCCCCCTCGCCCTGGGCTCCCTGCTGGTGTGGGGCGCTAGGACGGAGCGAGCGGGATTTCAGCAGCTGGTGCCGGCGGGAAGTGGGTACGGGCGGGGGTTGCTCGTATTCGTCTTCCCGGAAAATGGAAGCATTTCCATGCTCTGAATCGAGCTGCAGCTGAGGCGGCGGTCTGGGGAAGAGGGGCTTCCTGGGAAGGAAGGGGTGTTTGAACCGTGCCCCGTCAGCTCTGTGGGACTCCCTGGGAGAGCGCCGGCCGGACCCGGCGACTTTGGGCACAGGCTTGGGAGGGGGCCGAGAATGGGGGGGTCAGGGCTAGGAGGGGGCCGAGAACGGGGGGGTCAGGGCTGGGAGGGGCTGAGAAATCCTCATTACAGACAGGAAAACCGAGGAATAGAAGTCGTCAGCTTGCCCAGGTCTGAGGGGCAGACCCCCCAGGCCAGTCCTCCTCACCCCCCATCGGGCTGTTTCATGCTAAGGAGAGAGACCCCGTTTCCCTCGGCCGCAGGCAGGGCCCCCCGGGCTCCCAGTCCGGGCTGGGGCGCTGTGTCCCCCCATCTCTGGATTTTCCTAGCCGCTCTGGGAAGGGGGAGCCACGCCCAGGGAGGGAACGTGTGACCGGGGGACCCTGGGCCAGCACTCTGCGGGGCGCTGCCATATGAGCCCACAGAAGGGCTGATCAAGCGGAATAGCGCAGGGTGAGGAGAGGCTCTGGCCAGCGAGGCCGAGGGGACCTCTCCCAGAGGGCCCGGAACCCAGCGGGGAGTTGGGGTGCAGCAGAAGCCCCCCAGCCTCAGCTGTTACAAACACAGTGGGCTTTTCAAAGGAATCGGGGAGAGGGAAAATAAGAAGCAGGCAAGCTCACACAGGGCGCGCCCCCCACCCCTTCCCTCTCTGTCCCTTCTCTTTCTCCCTCCTTCCCTCCCCTCCCCCCATGCTGCTGCCTCCTGGGGACCCCGATGGAGAGCCCCATCGATGACCCCCCAGGTGTCTGTGGCCCTTGTGGATGGCTCAGCTTGTCCTGAAGCCAGCAGACAGTCCTCCTGTGTCACAGGCTGTCATCGGACTCCTGGCAGTGTGGGGCCGGCTGTGACAGGTGTCCGGGGCCGGCCCGGATGAGGCTGTGATGGGGGGGGGGCATAACTGGGACGCGCTTTTGGAGCCCCCCGCCCTCGCTGCCGTGGGCTCGGCTCCTGGGCCCCCTCCCCCGGGCCCCCTCCCCTGCACTTGTCTGGCCGCGTGCCGTGGGGGGGGGGCACCGCGCCATTGGCAGGTATTGAGATGCGCGATGTCACAGAGATTGACGCGGCTCACGGCGCTCGGAAGCTCGGAGCTCGTGGAGCCGAGCGTGTCGGGCCGGCGCTTGTCGGAGGCCGGGGAGAGGCTGCTCCTGGCAGTCTCAGAAAGGAGCGGCTCGGCCCGTTGGGAAAGCGAAGGAGCTCTCCGGGGTCTCAGGCCTTCCCGCAGGGCCTGCGCCTCTCAGCAGGAGAGCCCGGGGGTCATGGCTGGAGGAGGCCTCCTCTCCGCTCTGACAAATGGGGAAACCGAGGCAAGAAGGCGCGGTAACGACAAAGGTTAGAAAGGCGCATTTCCCCCGTCACGAGTCCTTGGTTGGGTCTGACGGCCTCAGGCTTGCCGGGCCCCAGCAGCCGCCTCCTCCGGGGTGAATGGCCTCCCTCGATCCTGGGGGGTGACCAGGGTTCCAGCCCCACTGGAGGGACGCGCTCCATTGAATGGGGTGAGCGTCTGGAAGGCGCCCCAGAGCGGGGGTGGGGCTGCCTCCCAGGGCCTCGGGGAGGCCGCGCTGCCCGAAGGGGAGGCTCACCTGCCTCCCAGGGCGCGCGCTCCCTCCGCCTCTTGTGCCTGAAACAGGTTTGCCCCAGTTATGTGTGCACACACACGCACAGACAGACAGACACACACACTTGCACGCAGAGACACACAGACACACACTCACACACACACTCGCACGCACAGTGTGGTCCAGCGCCTCTCCCACGACAGCAGGCTGGTCTGTGGGGCCCGGGTTGTGGGTCCTGAGCGGGCCTTGCACCAGGGGCCCTGGGGGGCCCAGAGATGGAAGTGCCGCCGGGAGACCCGGTTCCTGCTGGGCCTCCCTCGCTGGCCCGTCCCGTGGTCATTATGGCCTTGTGTCAGCAGGACTGGCAGCAGCCCTGGGCTCCCCGGGGGGAGAGCGCTGTGGGCGCGCACGCGTGGGCCCGACACTGGGCACTCGCGGGCCTTGCCTGCCTCCGTTTGCTGTGAGGAGGGGCCCCTGGGGTCCAAGGCCCCTTTCTGGGCCCCGGCAGACGCGCCTTGCCTCGCTCTGTTTCCCAGGAGCTCATCGACATGAACCAGCACCACCTCAACGCCATCGGGGTGGGCCACGCCTCCCTGGACCGGCTCTGCCGGGTGACCGCCTCCCACGGGCTGCACAGCAAGCTGACCGGAGCCGGCGGCGGGGGCTGCGGCTTCACTCTGCTCCGCCCAGGTAGGGGGTCCCTCTGCCAAGGAGGCAGGGAGCGTTTCCGGGGTTTTCCTCGGCGGGGCGGCCTCCGGGGGCCGGGCACGGGCGGGGCCGACATGCCAGCTTCTGCCCAGGCCCCCCGCCTCTGCCCTGTGTGAGCCCCCCTTGTCCCCTCTCCCCTCATGCTTCCCTTCCCCTCCTCTTCCTCTTTTTCTTTGCTCCCCCATTCATTCTCCAGCCTTTTTTCGTGTCAGAGTTTGGTGCTCAGGCTCCTCCTTGCCAGGGAGAAAGCAGAGGGCTGGGGGGGGGGGTCACCAAGGACAGAGGGCAGGGCAGATCACAGGTGGGGTCCCCACAGACCCTCTCAGCTCCTCCCAGCTCCTCCCTCTGCCCAGCCACTCGCTCCACTTCCTGAGAGGCTCCATCTTCTCCCGAGGATCTCAGCTTCCTTCTGTTCCTCCTCTGGTCCTGGGAGTCCCCCCTCTGTCCCTCCTCAGGACCTCCCCTTGCTGGCCCTCACTTAAGCCCCCTGAGAAGAGGCGTCAGCCTTGTCCTTGGTGCGCCCGATGCAGCCCATTTGGTAGATGTGCACACTGAGGCACAGCAGGAGGGGAGCCCTGAGGGTGCATGGAGAAAGGGCACGGGCGGTCCCAGGGGGTCTGGGAAGGGCAGGACTGGTCGCCCGGACTCCTGTGCCACTGACAGCTGCCTCCCCCTCCCGCCCCCAGGTCTGGAGCAGTCCGTGGTGGAGGCCGCCAAACAGGCCCTCATTGACTGTGGGTTCGAGTGCTGGGAGACCACCGTGGGGGCTCCCGGCGTCTCCCTCCACGCGGCATCCTCCCTGAAGGCCGACGTGCTGCGGGCTCTGACCGGCCCCTAGGAGGCGCTCTGCAGCCCCAGGGTCCTGGCGGGCAGCCCCGGCTCCTGTTCCGGCGCTGGTCGCGGCTGCTCCCGAGCTGCCTGCTGCTGCTGCAGCCGGGCCCCGAACCCTCCCCGGCTTCCTCATGCCCACAGATGTCCCCGCGGCCTGCCATGGACCAGCTGACTGCGGGCCTTCCCTTGTGCCGGCTCAGAGCCTGGGCGGGAGGGGGGCCGGGCCGGGCCCTTCTGGGAGAGAGTGGGAGCGGAGGGCGCGGCCCCCTTTGCCCGCCTCTCCGGATAGCCCGCCTCCGGGATGAATCCGACCTGACCCCCGGCCGTGACAGGCCCCGCTCCCCGGGTCCCCAGGCATCTTCTCAGCAGCTGAGCCGGACTGGTCCTCGAGCGGCCCCTCCCTCATCTTTGAATCCTTTGAACAGGCCGGCCCAGGCCTGAGCATGGACTAGAGTCTGTCAGTGTGGGAAGGAGGGGACGAGGGAGACTTCGGACCCTTTGTGGTAACGTGCCGCGGGGCCGCTCTTAGCCCGCCATCTGGCTGGCGTGAGCCTGGAGTCCATGAGACAGTCCCTGCCTGCGGCCCCAGCGAGTTCTGCCCAATCCGAACCGAGGACCCGGAGCCCCTGATCTCGCTGTGGGGGACTGGGAAGCTGGTGGGAGGACGGAGGTGGAGGGCAAGGGGGCCATAAGCTGCAACTGGGATGGTGGGTGGAGGGAAGATGGGCAAGCTGCTTGGGGATGGGTGGAAGGAAGAAATGCTGAATAAGTCCAGCCCTCTCGGACAGGATGCACTGAGCTCAAAAGCAGGGCCTGGGGGACCTGGGAGGAGCCTGCCCTCTGCTCAGATGAGCAGCAGAAGTGAGCAGAGGTCGTCAAAGCCTTCATCTGAGTGGGAAAAACCCCTTTCCTAGTAAATCTATTTTTAATCTGCTGATCTTGTGTTTCACTTTTTAGAATGTATAAGCTTTTGGGGGGATCCTCTCCAGAGAGATCTCGTTTTCTTTGGGGGCTCGTTGGGTTCGCCGCAGTCCCTTGGTTGAGTAAGAGAAAGGACCAGGCCCAGCTCTCGTCTGCCCCAGGATTAGCCAGCTTACCACCAAGCATGGGATCTCAGGCTCACCGTTCACTTTTCTTTTTAATTAAAGCTTTTTATTTTGAAAACACAGATAATTTTCCAACATCTCCACTTTATTTCTTTTTTTTATTAAAGCTTTTTATTTATAATACATATGCATGGGTCATTTTTCAGCACTGACCCTTGCAAAGCCTTCTGTTCCGAATTTTGCCCTCTCCCCACCCCTCCCCTAGATGGCAGGAAGTCTACTACATGTTAATTATGTTAAAACATACGACAAATCGAATGTATGTATACAAATTTATACAGTTATCTTGCTGCACAAGAGAAGTCGGATCAAGAAAAAAAAAAAAAA
>JAJPUD010031323.1:884-12594 GCA_023553655.1 Myrmecobius fasciatus | reverse complement strand
AAGGAGGGAAAGGGACCCACATGTGCAAAAATGTTTGTGGCAGCCCTTTTTGTAGTGGCAAGAAACTGGAAATTGAAAAGATGCCCATCAATTGGAGAATGGCTGAATAAATTATGGTATATGAATGTTATGGAATATTATTGTTCTGTAAGAAATGACCAACAGGAGGATTTCAGAGAGGATTGGAGAGACTTGCATGAACTGATGCTGAGTGAAATCAGCAGAACCAGGAGAACATTATACACAGCAACAAGACTATACGATGATCAATTTTGATGGACATGGTTCTCTTCAACAATGATGTGATTCAAACCAGTTGTGCTGCGATGAAGATAGTCATATACATCCAGAGAGAGGCCTGTGGGAACTGAGAGTGAACCACAACACAGCATTTTAACGCTTTCTGTGAATATTTCCATGCATTCTGTTTTCCTTCTTAGGTTGTTTTTTTTCTTCTTCTCTTTCTAGATCTGATGTTTCTTGTGCAGTAAGATAACTGTATAGATATGTATACATGTATTGTACTTGTCATATAATTTATCCTATCTAGCATGTATTAGATTACCTGTCATCTAGGGGTGGGGGGAGGGGGGAGGGAAAGGAAAAGCTTGGGAAAAAAAAGTTTTTTTGCAAAGGTCAATGTTGAAAAGTCCCTCATATGTTTTGCAAATAAAAAGCTTTATTAAAAAAAAAAAAAAAAAAAAAGAAATGGAACTGGTTTGAATCATCTAATTGTTGAAGAGAATCACGTCCATCAGAATTGATTATCATATAATCTTGCTGTTATCATGTACAATGATCTCCTGGATCTGCTAATTTCACTTAGCATCAGTTCATGTAGGTCTCTCCAGGCCTCTTTGAAATCATTCTACTTGTTGTTCCTTACAGAACAATAACATTCCATAACACTTATATACCTCAATTTATCCAGCCACTCTCCAATTGATGGGCATCCATTCAGTTTCCAGTTTCTATCCACTACAAAAAGGGCTGCCACAAACATTTTTTTTTTTGCACATGTGGGTCCCTTTCCCTCCTTTAAGATCTCTTTTTTTCCCAAGAAATGTCAAACCAGGGTATATAAAATACATATACAAATCAAACATTTATTAATAATGCATCATAATTTGGTAATCCCACATTCAGTTACATGGCTCCATATGGGGTCACAATCCACAATTTAAGAAGTTTTTCCCTATATAAAGATAAAATTAAAATAGATATATGATTTAGATGTAATATGGGTACCATAAGCAAATTAGAAGAACAAGAAATAGTTTAACTGCTAGAACTATGAAGATAGGAAGAATTTATAACCAAATAAGATATAGAGAATATAATGACATGCAAAATGGAGAATTTTAATTACATTGAATTAAAAATAAGTTTTTCCATAAACAAAAACAATGCAACTAAAATTAAAAATAAAGTGAAAATCTTGGAAATGTTTCTTTCCAGCATTTTTTTAATAGCCTCCTTTCTCAAAGATATAGAGAATGGAATGAAATTGTATAAGAATACAAGTCATTCCCCAATGGATGAATGGTCAAAGAGTTTATGGAAGTAATGTTCAGATAAAGAAAATATAATCCATTAATGATCATTTTAAATGATTTAAATTCTCATTTATAAAATATTTTAAATGACTAATGGTTAGAGAAATGCAATGCCTTTAAATTATCTAGCTGATATTAAAACAACTCTGAGGTATAACTTAAGATCTATCATATCAGCTAATATGACAAAAAAAGAAAATGATAATTTTTGCAAAACTTATGGGAAAAATGGAACACTAATGCACTGTTGGTGAAGTGGAGAACCATTCTGGAGAGCAATTTGGAATTAGGCAAAAATGGGCTAAAAAACTGTGCATACCATTTGATCTAGCAATACTGATACTGGTTCTGTATCTGAAAGAGTATAAAAAAGGTACAGAGACCTCCATTACACAAATATTTATAGCAACTCTCTTTTTTGTTGGCAAAAGAATTGGAAATTTAGGGGGTGTTGATCAATTGGGAAATGTCTGAGTAAGTTGTGGTAAAAAGAATGTAATGGAATTGTATTGTTCTATAAGAAATGATGAAGAAATGAATTTCAGAAAAAAACAAAAGAAGACTTACATAGATTGTTACTGAGTGAAGTAAGCATAACCAGAACACTGCACACATTAACAGCAACATTGTGATTTCAACTAAAAAACTTAGCTCTTTTCAGCAATGCAAAATCCAAGATGATTCCAAAGGACTCATAATGAAAAATGCCATCCACATGCAAAGAAAGAGTTATGGAGTTTGCATCCATATCAAAGCACATTATTTTACTTTTATCTGGGAGTGGAGGCAAGATGGCATAGGGCAAATTGACTTTCTTTGACCTCCTCTAACCTTCTCTCAAACTAACAGTATATTAAGTCTCTAAATTGCTTTTGGAGTCAAAGACCCCACAAATATTTGGAGCACAACACATTTCCAGAAGAAGATACTGTGGAAGAACTTCAGAATGTGTCTGTTTCAAATGGGTAAGGGGATAGTCTGCTGAGCCCAGATCACAGCACAAGAAGACCAGAGCAAGAAGCTGGGGCTGCAAGTCAGAGCTTTGCAGCTTCTATGCACCTGGAATCTTCTGTGAGTCTCTTAGTCTATTTTGTTCTGATTGCAAGTGGGTGGTTTACCAGATTTGCTACAAAAGGCAATTTGTAAACCACTGAATCCCAGAAGAATGCAGGGCCTAGTCACAATTACCCAGCACTGAAAGTCAGTCAGCAGAACTGCCTCAGGTCAAACTAAAGCATTTATTGCTTCTTTTAGTTAAGAAAAGACCAAAAGCATTTAAAAATGAATAAAAACAAAACAAAACAAAAAGACCTCTCACCATAAGCAGCTTTTATGGACACAGAGAATCACAGACCTCAAATCCTGAAATTTCTGAAGACAAATGAACTCCAGACAAAGCAACAAAGGGATGAGCTGGTAACTATTCCACAAGGCTTCTGTAGAAGACTAAATGAAGGATCTTAAAAGAGAATTAGAAGAAAAGTGGGAAAGGAAATGAGATCTTTATAAGAAGAGATGGGAAAATCATATAACTCTCTACAAAATAGATTTGATGAAATGGAAAAAAAGCATACAACGCTTTACAAAATGTACATGAAAAAGATGTAAGTTCTTAAAAAAATAAAATATGTGAAATGGAAAAAATGCAATGAACAAAACAATTAAATTGACCAAATACAAAAGAAGCTGAAAAAATGTAACTGAAAAAAAATACACTAAAAATTAGAATTGAATAAATGGAATGAATGACTCAATAAGGCTTCAAGAATCAAACAAAATCAAAAATAAATGAAAAAAAATTAGAAAATATGAAATACCTCCTAGAAAAAACAACTGACCTGGAAAATAGATAGAGGAGAGGTAATAGAAGGATTAATTGTCTTCCTGAAAGCCATTGATACACAAAGAATCTAGATATTATCTTAGAAGAAATCATAATGGAAAACTACCCTAATGTCTTAGAATTAGAAGGTGAAGTTCCAATTGTTCAGTGAAGAAAGCCATATACACCCAGAGAGAGGTATATGAAATGTGGACCACAACATAACATTTTCATGCTCTGAATTGATGTTTGTTTGCATTGTGTTTCCTTTCTCTGATTTTCTTTTTTTTTTCTTGTAGATAGGATTTTTCTTGCACAACTTGTCAAGTATTTTGACATTATCAACATCTAGTGGACTTCCTGCCATCCAGGGGAGGGGAAGGGACTGGGGGTAAAAGTTGTAATGGAGAGCTTTGTAAAGATCAATGCTGAGGAACTACCCATACATATGTTATACAAATAAAAAGCTTTAATAAAAATTAAAAAAATAATTAGAAGGTGAAACAACCATAGAAAGAATTCACTGATCACCTCCTAAAAGAGACCCAGCAAGAAGCTGTAGTAGCAAGAGAGAGCTTTACAGCTTCTATGCATCTGGGAATCTACTGTGAGCCTCTTAGGCTACTATGTCCTGTTTGTAAGCAGGTGGTTTGGCAGATTTGTTACAAAAGCCAAATTGTAAACCAAGTCCCAGGAGAACACTAGACCTAGCCATCATTACCCAGCACTGGAAATCAATCAGCAGAACTTCCCCAGATTAAATTAAAACACCTGTCACTCCTTTAAATAAGAGCAGACCTCAACCCTTAAAAATGAACAAAAAACCAAAAAGAACTCTCACCATAGACAGCTTTTATGGAGAAAGAAAAAGAATAGATCTCAAATCCTGATGTTCCTAAAGGCAAAGCAACTATGAGCTGGTTGTCATTTCACAAGGCTTTCTTGGAAGATTTCCTAAAGGATCTTAAAAGAGAGTTAGAAAATAAATTGGGAAAGACATGAAATCATTGCAAAAAGGAAGGGAAAAGCATATCATGCCCTATAAAATAGATATGAAAAAGGTGCCAATTCATTGAAAAACAAAACCTGTCAAATGGAAAAAATGCAAAGAACATAACAATCCCATTGGCCATATATAAAGGAAGCTAAAAAGGTTATTGAAGAAAATAATACATTAAAATTAAAATTGAAGAAATGGAAGGGAATGACTCAATAAGATTTCAATAATCAAACAAAAACAAAAAAATGAAAAAATAGAAGAAAATATGAAATACTTCCTAGAAAAACAACTGAAGGGGAAAATAGATTGAGGAGAGACACTTTAAGGATTATTGGAATTCCTGAAAGCCATCAAGGAAAAAAAAAAGAACACAGACATTATCTTACAAGAAAACAAAAAGTAAAACTGTCCTAATATCTTAGCATCAGAATGTAAAATAGCCATTGAAAGAATTCACTAATCACGTGCTGAAAGAGACCCCAAAATTAAATCCTCAAGGAATATTGTGGCTAAATTTCAGGACTATCAACCAAGGGAAAGATATTGCAAGCGGCCAAAAAGAAACCATTTAAATATTGAGGAGCCGCAATTAGGATTAGCCAGGACCTAGTAGACTGCACTTTAAAGGCAAAGGAAGTAGGATTATACCAAGAATAAGCTATCCAGCTAAAATGAGCTTTATCTTTCAGGGAAGAAGATGGGCATTCAATGAAACAGATGACTTTCATCTATTTCTAATGAAAAGACCAGAGCTGAACAACAACACAAAAATGATCTCTAACCACAGAACTCAAGGGAAGTGTAAAAGGGTAAAAAAGAAAGAACATTTGAGAACTATATATCTATTAATGGTATACTTAAAGAATGGGGGTATAATTTGATTTTATTATAATACTATTAAAAGATACTAAACTTTGAAAGAGAATCATACAGGAAAAAGAAGAAAAAGGAGCCAAAAATTGAAATTAAATGTAATGAGGGGCAAAAAAGACCTATTATAATTGAAAGAAGGGAGGGGGATGAGCATTGTGTGAATCTTACTCTCAACAGATTTGGCTATAAGAGAGAACATCAGACATATTTGGTTTCAAAGAGAAACTTGTCTCAAAAGGAAGTGGCAGGGGAAAGGGGGAAAAAGAAACACTAATAAAGAGGAAAACAGAAGAATTAGGGGAAAGCTGTTAAAAAAGGGGGAGGGGCTCTAGAGGGGAGGACTGTTTGAGGGAGGTAGTTATTAGAAACAAAATGATGGGGAAAAGGGAAGGAGAAAAAGAAACAGAAAAGCATAATAGGGTAAATAAGGTGGCAGGAAATACAGAATTAGTTTTTTAACTGTGAATGTGAATAGGATTAACTCTTTCATAAAACAGTAGTAGCAGACTGCATTAAAAGCCACAATCCTACAATATGTTATTTACAAGAAACACATTTAAAGCAGAGTGAAACATACAGAGTGAAGGTAAAAGACTGGAACAGAATCTATTAGGCTGCAGGTGAAGTTAAAAAAAAAAAAAGCAGGTGTAGCAATCCTGAGCTCAGATCAAGTAAAAACAAAAATGGATATAATTAAAAGAGATAAGAAAGGAAACTATATTTTACTAAATTGTATGATAGATAATGATGCAATATCAATATGAAACATATGTGCACCAAGTGATATAGCATCCAAATTCCCAGAAGAGAGTCTAAGAGAAGTGCAAGAAAGAGACGGCAAAATTATACCAGTGGGGGATCCCAACCTTACTTTCTAGTTCTAGATAAATTGAACCACAAAATAAATAAGAAAGAAAATAAGGAAATAAACAGAATGTTAGGAAAATTAGGTTTGATCCATCTTTGTAGAAAATTGAATTGAGACAGAAAGGAGTTTTCTTTTTCTCTGGCAGTTTGTGGAACCTATGAAAAAACTGACCATATATCAAGACATAAAACTTTCAAAATCAAATGCAAAAAGGCAGAAGTAGTAAATGTATATTTTCAGATCATGATGGAATAAAAAATCAGATAATGATGGAAATAAAAGGCCCGGAGAAAATAGACCAAAATTTAATTGGAAATTAAATAATCTAATCCTAAAGAATAAATGAATGAAACAATAAATCATAGATATAATCAACAACTTCTTCCAAGAGAAGGACAATAATGAGACAATATACCAAAATTTGTGGGATGCAGCCAACATGCTTATAAGGGGAATTTTATTTTTTATCTATAGATGCTTGCTTGCATAAAATAGAGACAGAAAATTAATGAATTGTGCCTGCAATTAAAAAAGCTATAAAAAGAACAAATCGAAAACCCCCAATCAAATATAAACTTGAAATTCTAAAAAGAAAATGAGAGATTAATAAAATTCAAAGTAAAAAAAAAACACCTATTGAATTAATAAACAAAACTAAAAGTTTGTTATATTAAAAAAAAACAACAAAATAGATAAAGCTCTATTTATTTTTATTAGAAAAAGGAAAGAGAAAAATTAAATAGTCTCCAAAATGAAAGGGGGGTGGTGCCAAGATGGAGGAGTGCAGACTGGACTATCTGTGAAATCCTCTGATCTCTCAAACCAACAACAGATTAAGCCTCTGAACAGGTTCTGGAGTTAAAGTTCCCCCAAATACATGGAGTAAAACACATTTCCAACAAAACTACCTTGAAAGGGCTCCAGACTTTTTTCTTCCTCCAATATCCTTACCTTTTCCACTGTTAACTGTCAGCCCTAAAAAAACCAAAAGTGGTGTGGGCAAGAAACTCAGACTAACACATATGCTTTTAAGGCTCAAGGAAACAAATTCTGGAAAAGTTAAACCAGACAAACTCTGTCAAAATGAATTCACTAAGAAAACAGTAGAATTTGAGTGACATCACCCTGACAGCATTGAATCTGTTTACTACAAGAGGATGAAAATAAAAATAAAGCCAGGCAAGGATTCCTAAAATTGTGTGTTAAAAAGTGAATGTAGAGAGCCAAGATGGTGTAGTGAAGATGTGACTCTCTGTGTCCTCCTCTAACCTTCTCTCAAATCAACAATAAAATAAGCCTCTGAACTGATCTTTAAGTCAACAAATCCAGAAATATTTGGACTACAAAAGACTGCTTGCAGTTACCCCTGAAGAACTTCATAGGAGGTCTGTTTCAGTCGGGCATTGGGGGTAAGCAGTTTGCTTGGTACCAGAACAGAGGGCAGTTCCAAAACAGAGGGCAGAGAACTGGGTGGGACTCAGCTCAGCCTGTGGCAGAAACTCCAATCTCCAAACACCTGGGGAGTATCTGAGGCACTCGGAACACTCTGCCCTGATTGGGGGCAGGTGTTCTGGCAGATTTGCCTTTTCTAAGGAGTAAATCAGACTAAGTCCTAGCCTCACTGGCCCAGCACTTGAAGTTAATTAGCAGAATTGCCCCAGGGTAAACTACCTCAGCAGGCCCATTCTCTAGCCTTAAACAGAAGCCCAAGCTTTCCAAAAAGCATGAGTAAGAAGCAGAAGAGAGCTCTCACCATAGACAGCTTCTATCCAGAGAAAGAAGGGAAGACCCAAGATGCTGAGGATCCTATAGGCAAAAACAATGCCAGAGGAAGCCATCAAGGGAGATACCACCTGGTCCCCCTTTAACAAGGCTTTCCTGGAAGATTGCATAGACAATCTTAAAAGAGAGCTGGATGATAAATGGGGTAATGAACTGAGTTCAGTGCAAGAAGAATATAATGCCCTGCAAAAGAGATATGAAAAAGACATCAATTTATTGAAAAACAAAACTGGTGAATTGGAAATAGATAACAATTCAATGAAAAATAAAATTAGTGAAGTAGAAAAAGAGTGCAATGAACAAAAAAATTCAATTGGCCAGTTACAAAAGGAACTAAAAAGGTGACTGAAGAAAACACCACTTTAAAAATAAGAATTGAACAAATACAGATGAATGAATCGAATCAGTAAAAAAAAAATGAAAACATGGAAGAAAATATGATATATCTCCTAGGAAAAACAACTGACTTGGAAAATAGATTTAGGAGAGACAATCTTTTTTTTTTTTACTGGGAATTTTATTTTATTTTATTTTTTTATATATAAAGCTTTTTATTTACAAAACATATGAGTGATTTTTCAACATTGACCTTACAAAAAATTTTTTTTTCCAAAGCTTTTCCCCCCAGTCCGCCCACCCCCCACCCCGAGATGACAGGTAATCTAATACATGCTAAATAGGATAAATTATATGACAAATACAATACATGTATACATATCTATACAGGTATCTTACTGCACAAGAAACACCAGATCTAGAAAGAGAAGAAGAAAAAAACAACCTAAGAAGGAAAACAAAATGCATGGAAATATTCACAGAAAGCATTAAAATGCTGTGTTGTAGTTCACACTCAGCTCCCACAGGCCTCTCTCTGGATGCATATGAATATCTTCATCGCTGAAGAACTGGTTTGAATCACATCATTGTTGAAGAGAACCATGTCCATCAAAATTGATCATCGTATAGTCTTGTTTCTGTGTATAATATTCTCCTGGTTCTGCTGATTTCACTCAGCATCAGTTCATGCAAGCCTCTAGGAGAGACAATCTAAGAATTATTGGACTTCCTGAAAGCCATGATGAAAAAAAAGAATCTAAACACTATCTTCTGGAAATCCTGAAAGAAAACTGCCCTGAGGTTGTAGAATCAGAAGGCAAATTCACCATTGAAAAAATTCACCAATCACCTCCTGAAAGAGACCCCAAACTTAAAAAAAAGTTTTTTTTTAAGGATATAATAGGGATAATGGATAAAGGAATAATGCGGATAAATTTCAGGTTTATTGCACCAAGGAAAATACATTGCAAGTAGATAGAAAGAAACAATTCAAAAACCAAGGAACTGTAATTAGAATCACACAAGATCTATCAGCATCCACATTAAAGGATCGCAGGACCTGGAATCAGATATTCTGAAAGGCAAAGGAACTTGGATTACAGCCAAGAATAATCTGACCAGCTAGAATGAGCATTATCTTCCGTAGAAGTAGATGGTCATTTAATGATATAGGTGAATTTCACCTATTTCTAATGAAAAGACCAGATCTGAACAAAAAATTTGACATCCAAACACAGAAATCAAGAGAAGCATAAAAAGATAAAAAGGAAAGAGAAAAAAAAAACTCTTGAGACCTTTATTTCTACTATGGGGATACTTAAAGATTGAGGGTATAATTTGATATTACTTTGATAATGACACGAAAACCAGAGGAGGAAAGGCTATCATACTGGGGGAAAGAGGGAAAGGGTGGTAAAATAAAGTTAAAAGAGGAGGTAAAAAACAAGGTAAAATCTCATGAAGAGGCAAAGAAAACCTAATATAATTGAGGGAAAAAAGGGAGGGAGATGAGCATTGTGTAAATCTTACTCTCATCAGATTGGGCTCTAAAAGTGTATATCAGACACATTTGGTTTCACAGAGAAACTTGTCCTTCCTTATAGGGAAGTGGGAGGGAAAGGAGGAAAAGAAGGGGATAAACTAATAGAAGGGAAAATAGAAGAATCAGGGGAAAGGAGTAAAAAAAAAGGGAGGGGATCTAAAGGGTGGAAGATTTTTGGGGGGAAGGGGAAATCAAAAGCAAAATACAGAGGAGGGGGGGAAGGGAGAAAGGTGAAAGGAAAGGGAAAAACATAACTTGGGTAAATAAGATGACAGGAGATACAGAATTAGTTATTCTAACTGTGAATGTGAATGGGATGAACTCTCCCATAAAGCGAAAGCGGATAGCAGACTGGATTAAAAACCAGAATCCAACAATATGTTGTCTACAAGAAACAAATCTAAAGCATAGTGACACATACAGGGTGAAAATAAAAGGCTGGAGCAGAACCTATTATGCTTCAGGTGAAAAAAAAAGGACGGGTAGCAATCCTGATATCAGATCAAAAAAAAAAAACAAAGATCTAATTAAAACGGATAAGGAAGGAAACTATATTTTATTAAAGGGTACCATAAATAATGTAGCAATATCAATACTAAATATATATGCACCAGTAGTATAGCATCCAAATTCCTAGGGGAGAAATTAAGAGAGATGCAAGAAGAAATAAACAGCCAAACTATACTAGTGGGGGATCTCAACCTAGATAAATCAAACTACAAAATAAATAAGAAAGAAACTAGGGAGATAAACCAATTGTCAGAAAAGTTAGGTATGATAGATCTTTGAAAAAATTGAATGGAGACAGTAGGGGGTTTACTTTTTTCTCAGCATAGGTTCCATGGAACTTATACAAAATTGACCATGTATTAGGGCATAAAAACCTCAAAATCAAATGCAGAAAGGCGGAAATAGTAAATACATCTTTTTTCAGATCATGATGCAATAAAAATCACATGCAATATAAGGCCAGGAGAAAATAGACCAAAAGTTAATTGGAAATTAAATAATCTAATCCTGAAGAATGAATGGGTGAAAGACCAAATCATAGACAAAATCAATAATTTCATCCAGGAGAATGACAATAATGAGACAATATAACAAAATTTGTGGGATATGGCCAAAATGATTATAAGGGGAAATTTTATATCTCTAGATGCTTACTTGCATAAAATAGAGAAAGAAAAGATCAATGAATTGGGCTTATTATTTAAAAAAAAATCTAGAAAAAGAACAAATTAAAAAGCCTCAATTAAATACCACATTGGAAATTCTAAAAATAAAAGGGGAAATTAATACAATTGAAAATAGGAAAACTATTGAATTAATAAATAAAATTAAGAGTTGGTTCTAAGAAAAAACCAACAAAATAGATAAGCCTTTAGTTAATTTGATAAGAAAAAGGAAAGAGGAAAATCAAATTGTTACTCTCAAAAATAATAAGGGAGAACTCTTCTCCAATGAAGAGGAAATTAGAGTAATAATTAGGAGTTACTTTGCCCAACATTATGCCAGTGAGTTTGATAATCTAAGTGAAATGGAGAAAGTTTTACAGAAATATAGATTGCCCAGGTTAACAGAAGAGAAAATAAATTATTTAAATAGCCCCATATTAGAAAAAGAAATAGAACAAGCTATTAACCAACTCCCTAAGAAAAAATCTCCAGGACCAGATCGATTTACATGTGAATTCTACCAAACATTCAAAGAACAATTAATTCCAATACTATACAAACTATATGAGAAAATAGGGACAGAAGGTATACTACCAAATTCCTTCTATGACACAGATATGGTGATGATAGCTAAACCAGGTAGGGTAAAAACAGAGAAAGAAAACTATAGACCAATTTCCCTAATGAATATTGATGCAAAAATTTTAAATAAGATATTAGCAATGAGATTACAGAAAGTCATCCCCAGGATAGTA
>JAJPUD010031322.1:0-12595 GCA_023553655.1 Myrmecobius fasciatus | reverse complement strand
GCTTTGGCTGTATCCCACAAATTTTAGTATGTTGTCTCATTATTGTCATTCTTTTGGATGAAATTAGTAATTGGGTCTGTAATTTGCTGTTTCACCCATTCATTCTTTAGGATAAAATTAGTTAGTTTCCAATTGCTTTTTGGTCTATTTTCTCCTGGCCTTATATTGCATGTGATTTTTATTCTGTCATGATCTGAAACAAAAAATACATTTATTATTTCTGCCTTCCTGCATTTGATTTTGAGGTTTTTGTGTCCTAACACATGGTCAGTTTTTGTATAAGTTCTATGGACTGCTGAGAAAAAAGTAAACTCCTTTCTGTATCCATTTAATTTTTTTAAAAGATCTATCATACCTAACTTTTCTCATATTTTGTTTACCTCCTTAACTTCTTTCTTATTTATTTTCTGATTTGATTTATATAGTTCTGAGAGTGGGAGGTTGAGATCGCCCACAAATATAGTTTTGCTGTCCATTCTTGCATCTCTCTGAACTTTTCCTCTAGGAATTTCCATGTTATACCACTTGGTGCATATATGCTTAGTATTGATATTGTTTCATTGTCTATGGTATCCTTTAGGAAGATATAATTTCCTTCTTTGTCTCTTTTAATTCGGTCTTTGCTTTTATTTGCTCTGAGATCAGGATTGCTACCCTTGCTTTTTTTTGTTCACCTGAAGCATAATAGGTTCTGCTCCAGCCTTTTACCTTTAGCTTCTATGTATCTCTATGTTTTAGATGTATTTCTTGTATACAACATATTGTTGTATTCTGTCTTTTAATCCAGCCTGCTATCTTCTTCCGCTTTATGGGAGAGTTCATTCCATTCACATTCACAGTTAGAACAACAAATTCTGTATTTCCTGCCATCTTATTTACCCTGGCTTATTCTTTTCTCTTCCTTATCCCCTTTCCCTCCTCCTTACTATTTTGCTTTTGATAAACACTTCCCTCAAACAATCCTTCCCCTTTAGAGCCCCACCTCTTTTCCCCCCTTTCTCTCCTGTTTTCTTATAAGTATGTCTATTTATTCCCTCAGAGCCAAATCTGATGAAATGGAGATTAACCCAATTCTCATTCCCCTCCCTTTTTTCCCCTCAATCATTATAGGTTTTCTTTGCCTCTACATGTGATGTAATTTCCCTTATTTTACCTCCTTTTCCTCTTTTTCCAGTGTTATCCCTTTTCTACCTCTAATTTCTTTTTCAGTTTATCATATCATAATAATCATAAAATCACAATAATCATATCATAATAATCATGAAATCACAATAATCATATCATAATAATCATAATGTAATAATAGATTCATAAGATCAACCCTCATTCTATAAGTATATATAACATAAATATAATTCTCAAGAGTTTTTTTTTTCTTGTTACCTTTTTATGTTTCTCTTGTGTTCTGTGTTTGTAAATCAAATTTTTTGTTCAGTTCTGGTCTTTTCAGTAGAAATAGGTGAAATTCTCCTATATCATTGAATGACCATCTTCTTTCCTGGAAGATAATGCTCATTCTAGCTGTGTAACTTATTCTTGGCTGTAATCCAAGTTCTTTGCCCTTCGGAATATCTGATTCCAGGCCCTTCGATCCTTCAAAGTAGAAGCTGCTAGGTCCTGTGTGATCATAATTGTGGCTCCTAGATATTTAAATTGTTTCTTTCTGGCAACATGGATGTTTTTACTTGAACTTGGATATTTCTGACTTTGAGGTAAGTTATACACTATGCTTCTTTATTTCCCATCAGTTGCTCTGTTCTAGGTACTCTTATTTCTTCTTTGTATCCTCAGTACTTAGCACAGTGTCTGGCACATTGTAAGCATTTAAAGTTTATTGACTATTGATTAACAATATCTCTCATTGATATCATGGAGGAAATGAATGAGCAAAAGGGAAGATGGATTTATCAGAAGGAAAGATGGAAGGATAGATGATGAATTATCAATGTACCCTTTATGGAAAATTCATGGGAAGTTATGGACCAATATCAACTAGGATAGGAAAGTGTGGATCAGTTGTGGTCTGCATCATTGAAGGAATGATCCACATCTGTGAATTTACAGATGCATCAAAGCAAATAGAGTTACTTAGATGAAAAATACATCATGGTCAAGGATATAGACAAGCAGTTTTTTGATGAAGAAATAAGAGCTATACATAGTAATATGAAAAAAAAATACTCAAAATCATTGTTGATGAGATAAATGCAAATTAAGACAATTTTGAGATATTTCAAATCTATCAAGTTGACTAAAGTGATAGAAGGGAGATATGACAAATGTTGTGTGGTGGGGAGAGGGGATATGGAAAGATTGGTACTTTAATTGAGACCCTCAATTCCAGATGATTCTTGTTGAATAGGACCAGAAAACTAGATATTAATGCTATGTGATAGTCAAATGGATTAGTCTTTTACTTATCAGTATCAAATAAGCCAATAAATAGAGACACATATGCTCATCAAATGTGTTTTTTGATCTTGGATAATAAGACTCTGGAAGGAAGAAGAATCCTTGCAGATAGACTCTCTAGATACTCATTTTCTCATGACACTATGCTAATTGCATCAGCATTCAAAATAGTGTAAGACCTCCTAATTGAAATCCCTAGCCACTCAAATGATTTTAGTCTAGCAATCATTATGTACAGTAACTCATAGGTGGATAAGGAATAAATATTGTCTAGTTTTAACATGCAGATGGATGAGCAGTCTATTAATACATTAATTCAAGTTTCTTGCACAGGCAATACAGATGGAAAATTATTTGTTTTCCAAATTGGTAAGCTAGATTGCATGTGCAAAACTGAAAAATTTTCAATGATCATACATTGTCCTCTGATACAAAAGTCCTAAAATTTCAATACCAATATACTACTGGTAATGTAAAATGACTATCAAGTATGCAACATCACAATCATTGAAGAATCAATATTTTTGGTGATGCAAAGAGCAGGGCAATGGAGATATATATGATAAGTATAAGCCAAATCTAACATATTTCCAGTGATGATTTGTGTGACAAAAAATGGCAAAAAAGACAATATATATTTATGTGTAAAACTAAAAAAAAAAAAGGTGAGACAATCAATTAGTTCAAGGGATGAAAAACAGGTAAAGTGTTTCACTGGCATTTAAAGAAGTATACAAAAACTAGAGAAAGGTCTTCAGCATGTTGAATAGATACCCTTTGGAGAATCTATTAAAAGATTTGGACAAGAATCACATAGTATGAAAAGGTGCGCATCAGATAGAATCAGTAGAAGGAGTATACACAGTCATGAGGCCATTGAAGAATTTAGATGGAATAAATTGATGAGAGTCTTTATTCTACTGGATAGACTACTTTGATTTGCAATCTAGTTCATTTTAAGATCCTCAAACCATTTTGGGAGCAATTTGTTCTAGGATACCCAGTTGGAAGAGAGCTTTTAATTTTCTTACTCTCCAATTATCTGCAGATGAAGAAACTGAGTCCCAGAAAAATTAAGTATTTTTTTTCTGGTAAGTGGTGGAATCATTATTTGAATCCAAGTCTCAGATTACTCGATTCAGTGATGTCTTTCTAAATAGATTCTGTCTATAAATAAGAATTATTAGGTTATGATTGAATTTTCCTTTTTTTCCCCTCTAAGGTTATTTAGATTTGAAATGAATTAAGGTTGGTCTGATCCAAGAATTGTCTGAAATTCCTAGTTTCTTTATATGAGGGAGGGTGAGAAGTTGATTCCTCTAGACTCCTCATCCATCATAGCTTATAAAGTTACAGAAAATCAAAGATAACAGAATCAGTGGAGTGCAATGTGCTAAGCTTGTTACCACGTAGTGAATCCATTGTGGAGTGTGATCACCTTTAGTTGATTAAATTAAAGAATCCAAACACATTGGATTGGAGAAAAAAAATGGTCATACCTATATAGGGTGTTAAAATTGCCACTATTTGGACACAACCATCAATTTAGGGAGTGTAAAAGCTCCTTTAGATCATGTAACTTTCAACTTGGCCACCAGGAGGCTCTGTATCTAATGGGGAGTAGAGGGAAACACTACACATGGACATGGACCTAGAAAGGTAATCATGTCAATCTGAAGATGCAGGATCTCTTGCAGCAGAAAAGAGCAGATTGTGGACTCAAAAAAGTGGGCAACTTGGCCACTTGAGAATTAATTACACTGTGGAGAGAAAATGATGAAAGTCTAATTGAATAAATCTGCACAGAATACTGAAACTAAGATGGAAATTTTGTGACTGCTTATGGAGAAAAATGACATGCAATATCCAAGTTACAAGGTGCCTTGGTCCATTTGTTCTCTATTACTAACATTGTACTCTAAATATGTGTCTATCCCTCCCACAATATTAATTCTATTTACAGCAAAGTTGGCCCTAGGTTTATTGCATAATGCTTTATAAATACTTTTTTCCCCCTGAAGCAAATAGGGTTAAGTGATTTGCCCAGGGTCACACAGCTAGGAAGTATGAAGTGTTAAGTGTCTGAGGCCAGATTTGAACTCAGGTCTTCCTGAATTCAGGGCTGGTGCTCTATCCACTGTGCCACCTAGATGCCCCCCACTTTTTTTTTTACTACAACCATGTTAATATATTTACTATGCATATTAAGAAATGCCTTTGTTAATATCTAATGATATTGACACTAATTGTTCTTTGGAAGCTATTGATGGAACTCATGAACAGCATTAATAGAAATATACACATATAGTGTAATCTCTAGAATCTGACACACACTCATTCACCTTCCAGGGATCAAAATTATGAATGTTAAGTGCAGGTTGTAGAAGTAGCCCTATGGTCAGGCGTGCTAAAATTATAGAACAAAGCAATATTATGTAATACTCGATACCTTGGATTATTTAGATATGTTTTGGCATAGGGCATAAACTATCAATGCAACACTTCTTTGTTGGAATTAATAAATGTTAAGTAAATGATCTTCCATTCTACCCTCTAACCTCATCCTGAGAAGATGGTGGCTTTGAGTTCTTAACTGCCAAGGCTGTGTTTAAGCCTAATGAAAAATGGTATATTTGTCATTTAGAGATCTACCTAAATTCAAAGAGACTCACTACCAGTTTAGCTACAAAATAATAATTTTTAACTACAGTAACTAAAAAAATAGATCATATCCTAAGTCAAAGAAGATTTTAGATCTGTAAAACTATGATAGAAAAGCATAATGATAAAATTAAGATCCTCTAAGTTAAAGGAAAAGAGGTACATCATATGGATATTCACTGGCATCTAATAATTCCCCTGCAAATACGGTAAGTTGAAGGAAAAGAAATTGCTGGTGAGAATACTCAATTAAAAAAATAAAGCAATAATTTCCTTATCTCAGATGGGAAATAAGAAACATTAATGAAAATGAAATACTAAATATGAAAAATAATTAGATTGAAAACATTTGAATTTTAAACATTTGGGATAAATGAAGTTAACAGAATCATAGGATTAAAGGCAGATAGGATTGCAAATTTAAAGCTGAAAAAGACCTTCAAGAGCATTTAGCTCAACTCTTTCATTATATAAATGAGAAAAAATCAGTCCAAAAGATATTTTGTAGATTGGCCAATGTTACATATGTAGGCCTGTCTGGGATTCAAACCAAGGCCTTTTGACCCCAAATTCAACCTTTTTTCCCAATGCACCATGATACCCCATGATAAAGACTGACATCCATTTTCTCCTAAATTCCCATTGATCAGAGTTCCTATTTAGCAATCATAACCAATGAGTCACCTGCCTTTATTTAATGAGATTCTCTTGTCTCAGATCTGATCCTTTTTGTTCCCCATGATCTTTACCGTTACATTTAGTCTTGGAAAATGGTAGATAGGATTTATTTACAAAATGATTAAACTCTGAGTGAGGACTAAGGAAGTCCTTACTAGCAAAATGGGAAAGGTATAATATCTTTCTCCTTCAGAAAAGTGATTCTTTGCAAGTCTAGGCAAGGTAAAAAAAAGAACATGGTGTATGGAATATGTGACTATGCAAAGGCCCACTGTCCTTTGCTAGTGATTCTGATAATAAACTAAAGATAATTTGGCTGAAATTTGTTCTGTTTAGCTGAGTAATGCAAGTATGGTTTATTTCTGAATGTCACTGGATGATACATTTTATAACATGGTATATAAGCCATTACTTGTATAGAGCTAAGGTTTTACCTTTATAATCACTTATAGGAACTAAGAATTAAAACTACATTTGAGGCATCTTTAATTCAATTTCAAAACTATATCATGTAGATTTATTAATCTATAATACACACATACAATACATATACACACAGTTGGACCTGGTAAAAGAATGTCCAGTGAGTAAATTCTCTCTACCAACACAGATACTCATCTACTTTACCACTTAATAGTCTCAGAAAATTACCTGAATACATTGAGAGGTTAAATAACTTGCTCAGTCAATATGTTTTAGAGACTGGACTTGATACTGGTTCTTACCAGCTCTGAGGCCATCTCTCTATTCATTATGCCATACTGCTCTTCATGCAAAGTTAATTTCAGATTGTAACTTTAAATTTTCTACTTTTGAACTATGCTCAAAAAGTTATCAAACTGTGCATATCCTTTGACCCAGCAGCATTTCTATTGAGCTTATATCCCAAAGAAATCATAAAGGAAGGAAAGGGCCCCACATGTGCAAGAACGTTTGTGGCAGCCCTTTTTGTAGTGTCTAGAAACTGGAAACTGAATGGATGCCCTTCAATTGGAGAATGGCTGAATAAATTATGGTATATGAAAGTTATGGAATATTATTGTTCTGTAAGAAACAGCCAGCAGGACGATTTCAGAGAGGCCTGGAGAGACTTGCATGAACTGATGCTGAGTGAAATGAGCAGAACAAGGAAATCATTATACACGACAACAACAATACTATATGATGATCAATTCTGATGGACATGGCTCTGTTCAACAATGAAATGTTTCAAACCACTTCCAATTGTTCAGTGAAGAAAACCATATACACCCAGAGAGAGGGATGTGAAATGTGGACCAGAACATAACATTTTCATGCTCTCGATTGATGTTTACTTGCATTGTGTTTCCTTTTTCTGAATTTTTTTTCTTGTAGATATGATTTTTCTTGCACGGTAATGATAAGTGTGGAAATATGTATACATATATTCCATTTGTCAATTTTTTTTTTTGCTGAGGCAATTGGAGTCATTTGTCAAATATTTTAACATAATTAACATGTAGTGGATTTCCTGCCATCTAGGGGATGGGGTGGACTAGGGGGGAAAATTTGAAATGGAAAGCTTTGTAAGGGTCCATGTTGAAGAATTACCCATACATATGTTTTGCAAATAAAAAGTTGTAATAAAAAAAATAACATGCTTCAGGCTGTATTCATTTAGTTTTTTAGAGGAGGATATCATGGTTCATTTTAAGTCCTTTGGGATTGTTTTGGATAATTGTATTTCTGAGAATAGCTAAGTCATTCACAATTCTTCATCAAGCAATATTGTTGTTTGTGTACACAATATTCCCCTGGTTCTGTTTACTTTAATATGCATCCATTCATGTAAACCTTTCCAAGTTTTTCAATCATCATCCTGCTTGTCATTTCTTATAATATGCTAATATTCTATTACAATCACATATTACAGCTTGTTTAATCATTCCACAACTAATAGGTATCACCTTGATTTCCAATTCTTAGTCATCAAAAAAAAAAAAGAGCTACTATAAATATTGTTGTGCAGATAGGCCCTTTCCCCTTTTCTTTGATTTCTTTGGGATGCAAATGTAGTAGTGGTTTATGGGTCAAAGGATATCTACAGTTTTACAGCCCTTTGGGCATAGTTCCAAATTGTTCTTGAGAATGGTAAGATCAGTTCACAACTCTACCATTAATATGCCAGTTTTCCCACATTTCTTTTAACATCCAACATTTTCCCTTTTTGGCCTATTAGTGATTCTGATAGGTGTGAGTCGATACCTCAGAATTTTTTTTAAATTGGCATTTCTCTGATTAATAGTGACTTAGGATATTTATATGAGTATAGATAGCTTTGGTTTCTTTGCCTGAAAACTGCTCCTTTGTGTTCTTCAACCATTTGGAAATTAGGGAATGACTTGTATTTGTATAAATTTGATTCAGTTCTTTATATATTTGAAAAATGAGGCCTTCATCAGAGATGCTTTTTGCAGTCCCCTGCCCAGTTTTTTGCTTTCTTCATAATTTTGGTTGCATTGGTTTTGTTTTTGCAAACCCTTTTAAATTTAATATAATCAACATTGTCTGTTTTACATTTTATGATACTCTATATATTTTCTTTCTAATTTCTACCCCACTTCCTCCCTCATTTATAGATCTGAAAGATCAACTATTCTATGCTCTCTAAATGTGCTTATGGTATCAGCCCTTATGTGCAAATCATGTACCCGTTTTGACTATATGTAGTCAAAACGGGTACAAAATGGGTATCTGCCATACTAATTTCCAGTTTTCCCAAAAGATTTGGTTAAATAATTAGTTTTTGTTCCAAAAGCCTGGACCTATGGGTTTATCATACGTAGTTTACTATGGAAATTTAAGTTTGTATCTAATTTATCCCGCTGATCCACTACTCTTATTTTTTAGCCAGTACCAGATTGTTTTGGTAATTATAATAATAATAATTATTTTCTTAAACAGATTGATATCTGGTACAGTTAGACCACTATTTTCATCTTTTTTTTTTCATTGATTTTCTTGATATCCTTGAGCTTTTGTTCTTCCAGAAAAAATGTGTCTTTTTTTTTTAGCTCTACATAATAGATTTTTGATAGTTTGGTTGGTATGGCACTGAATAAATAGATTATTTCAGGTAGAATTGTCATTTTTTATTATATTAATCAGCTTACTATAAGCAATTAATATAGTTTCAATTGTTTAGATATGACTAGAAAAAGAGAGCTGATTCAATATCAGGAAAACTTTTGCCATAATTAATCATATCCATACAAAACTAACAAATCATACAATAATCTCAACAGATGCAGAAAAAGTTTTTGACAAAATAAATCATCCATTCCTATTAAAAACACTAGAGATCATAGAGAGGGATAAAGGGAGCTTTTCTTAAAATAATAACCAGTATCTATCTAACACCAACAGAGACAAGATGGCAGAGAGCAGACAGATCTTTATCTGAGATCCTCCTAGTGTCCCTCAGATCAATAGCAGATTAAATGTCTGAACTGATTTTGGAGTGACAGAACCCACAAATATTTGGAGTGTAACAAATTTCCAGCAGAAGGTATCTTGGAAGAATTTCAGAAAAGGTCTGTTTTAATGGGGCAGAGGAAGGAAGTAGGAAAGAGGTAGGCAGCCCAGTGCAGGTGCAGTACAGGGACCCAAGATGATGTAGGAATCTACCATGGAGGCTCTTAGACAAAATACAGCAGCACTGGATACTGTGTCTTGATTAGAAGCCAGTGGATCAACAGATTAGCTGTGAAGCATCCAACGCAAATATAAAAAGCAAATATTGAGTCTCTGTACACCAGAACAACACAGGACATGGACATGCCCACCCAGCAACAGAAAGAAATTAGCTACACTAGCCCAGGGCACTAAGTGACAGGGCTGCTGTCACTTATGGAAGAAGCTTGGAACAATCTCCCTTTGCTCTAAGAGCAGAATTCAATTTTTAAAAAAATGAACAAAAGAGGAAAATGAACTCTGACCATAGATAACTTTTATGGAGAAAGAGAAGAAAAGACCTCAAACACTGAGGATCCTAAAGGCAAATCATCTCCAGATGAAGACCCAATGGGTGATATGAGTTGGTCTCCATCTCAGAAGGCTCTCTTAGAAGAATTCAAAAAGGATCTTAAAAGACAGTTAAAGAAAAATCAGGAAATGAAATGAGAACTTTGCAAGAGAGTTTAGAAAAAGAAACAGAAATTATCTGAAGAAAACTCCTTAAAAATAGATTTAGTGAAATGGAAAAATCATATAACTCCTTACAAAATAGATTTGAAAAAGAAACCAATTTGTTGAAAAACAGAATTTGTGAAATGGAAAAAAAAATTACAATGAACATTTAAAAGTTTAATCAGCCAAAGGTGAAAGGAGATAAAAAAGCTACCTGGAAGAAAATAATTCACTAAAAATTAGAATTGAACAAATGGAAGTGAATGATTCAACGAGACTTCAAGAATTAGTCAAACAAAACCAAAACAATGAAAAAATAGAAGAAAATGTAAAATATCACATTGGAAAAACAACTGACCTAGAAAATAGATCTGGAAGACACAATTGAAGAATTATTGGTATTTTTGAAAACCATAATGAAAAAAAAAAAAGAGTCGACATCATCTTTCAACCAGAAAGAAACAATTCAAATATCGAGGAGCCACAATCAGAATTACCTAGGGCCTAGCAGCTTCCACTTTAAAGAAAGTTTAAGTTCCAAGGGCCTGAAATTTTATATTCTGAAAAGCAAAGAAATGAGGCCTTTATCAGAACCATTAAATGTAAAGATGATTTCCCTATTTGATGCTTCCCTCCTAATTTTGTCTGCATTAGTTTTATTTGTACAGAAACTTTTTAACTTAATATAATCAAAATTATCTATCTGGTGTTCAGTTAAGAGTTCCAGATCTTCTTTGGACATAAATTTATTCCATCTCCACAGGTCTGAGAGGTAAACTATACTACGTTCCTCTAATTTGCTTACAATATCACTATTTATATCTAGATCATGAACCCATTTAGATCTTATCTTGGTATGTGGTGTTAGGTGTGGGTCATGTTTCACTCTTGATATCTGTATCTCTGTTATGAATATACTTAGAGAGTGCAGGTATAATTTGATTTTATTGTGATGGTATGAAAAAGAAACTAGATGAGGAAAGGGGATTCTACTGGAAGAAGAAGGAAATGGAATTAATTGGGGTAAATTACATTTCATGGAGAGGCAAAAAAGACCTATTACAACTGAGGGAAAGAATGGAAGGGATTGAGCCCTGCATGAATCTTACTCTCATCAGATTTGACTCAAAGAGAGAATATTAAAAATATTTAATTTCACAGAGAAACCTCTCTCACTCTATAGGGAAATAGGAGGGGAAAGGAGAAAGGAAAAGGAGAGGCTAATAGAAGGGAGAAGAGAAATAGAAGGGGAAAGGCACAAGAAAGGGGGAAGGATTGTAAAAGGAGAGGGTTGTTTGAGGTAGGTAGTAGTAAGAAGCAAAATACTGGGAAGAGGGAAAAGGGGAAAGGAAAAAGAAAAACATAACTTGGGGAAAACAATATAGTGGGAAATACAGAGTTAGTAAATTTAAATTTGTGGGATAAACTCTGCCATAAAACGGAAGCAGATAACAGAGTGGATTAAAAGCTAGAATCCTGTAAAAGATTGTTTACAAGAAATACATTTAAAGCAGAGTGTTACATTAAGAGTAAAGGTAAAGGGGTGGAGCAAAGATGGCGGAGTGAAAAGGTGACTCTCTGCCTCTCCTCCAATCTTCTCTCAAATCAACAATAAAATAAGCCGCTGAACTGATTTTCAAGTCAATGAACTCAGAAATATTTGGACACTACTTGCTGATATCTCTGAAAAACTTCATATCATGTTTGTCTAACTCAGACAGAGAGATAAACAGAGGACTCCTGTGTAGAACGGAAGTGAGGGTGGGACTCAGCTCAGCTCATTGTGGCAGAAATTCCAAACTCCAAACTCCAAATTCCAAACACCTGAAGTTTATCTGAGGCACTCGGGACACTCTGCCCTGATTGGGGGCAGGTGTTCTGGCAGACTTGCCTTGTTTAAGGAATAATTCAAACTTAGTCCTAGCCCCCACCGGCCCAGCACCTTAAGTTAATTCCCCGAAGTGCCCCAGGGCAAAGATCTTCAGCCACCATTTCAGCTGCTGTTTTTTCCCCCTACCTTAAAGAGATATCCACACTGTCTAAAAAAAAAATGAAGAAGCAAAAGAGAGCTCTCACCATAGACAGCTTTTATCAAGACAAAGAAGCGATGACCCCAGATCCTGAGGTTCCTTTAGACAAAATACCAGAAGAAGGTATTAAAGACCATCACTGGTCACTTTTTCAAAAGGCCTTTCTGGAAGATTGCATAAAGAACCTCAAAAGAGAGCTGGAGGATAAATGGGAAAATAAACTAAAATCAGTGCAAGAAGGATACAATATCTTGCAAGAAGGATAATGCTCTGCAAAAGAGATATGAAAAAGACACCAATTTATTGAAAAATAAAATTAGTGAATTGGAAAAAGAGTGCAATGAACAAAAAAATTCAATTGGCCAGTTACAAAAGGAGCTTAAAAAGTTAACTAAAGAAAACAACACTTTAAAAATAAGACTTGAACAAATGCAAGTGAATGACTCAATAAAACTTGAAGAATCAGTCAAACAAAAACAAAAAAATGAAAAATTAAAAGAAAATATGAAATAGCTCCTAGGAAAAGAACTGACTTGGAAAAGAGATCTAGGAGAGACAATCTAAGGATTATTGGACTTCCTGAAAGCCATGATGTAAAAAAAAAAATTAAACACTATATTCCAGGAAATCCTGAAAGAAAACTGCCCTGAGATTATAGAATCAGA
>JAJPUD010031321.1:0-12595 GCA_023553655.1 Myrmecobius fasciatus | reverse complement strand
GGTGGGGGGAAGGAGGGAAAAATTTCTAACAGAAAGCTTTGTAAGGGTTAGTGATGAAAATTTACCTATGCATATGTTTTGCAAATAAAAAGCTTTAAAAAAAAAAGTTACATGTTGAACCCTTCAGAAAATCAAAGTCTCTATCAGATACTAATTTTAATGCAATTGATTAATTAACATATGATGGTTCAATAAATGCAACTACTTTAAATAAAGAAATTATTATATTAAAAAATCAAAAGATCTTTCTAATGGAAATCATTGTGGTCCATTTGGAAGTAAGGGAATAGTTATATAGTTTAATAATTTACTATCTAAGAATTTGTGACATTGGCATGAAGTCATTAAGGAAAGGCTATATCAAGGGTAATATCAGTCTCTTTAAATGCCAAAAGATTTGTATGTGTACTGTCAAAAGCCAGTGTTGTTTAATTTACTTTTAAGTGAACCCATGTGATATTCACAATCACATCCCAACAATTGTAGTCTCACCACTACTTTCTAATATGAAATATTTTTATAAAATCAAAGCACAATCTGATTGATAATAGTGGATCATGAAATTTGAATTACTTGCAGAAAATGACCTTTCTGAAAGTTGAAATATCAAATTGTTAAATTGTTTTGGAATTTTGAAAAAAGGAAAATTGAGGAATGGTTTTGATAGAATTTAAGTCATTTTTCAAGAAATACTTCTTTGAAAATTATTGCATACCTCTGTTCCCCAATGAATATAAATTTATAATTAATTAACTAGGTGATAGAGAAAATATTGTTTGTTTTATCTGGTTTAAAAAGTAATGCTAATGGCCCTTGTAAAAAAAAGTATTAAGTATTTTTTTTTTCCTACCAGATTATAACCATTCTTAAGGTAAGGAGAGATGTGCCCTTTATCTTTCCTCTTAAGGAATATTGGTAGGATTGTTAGAAAAAATAAGGTAAATTGATTTGAATTATTTCTTTAAGTAAACAGTTTTGGGAATCTGGGAAACTTACTCTATTTTTTTTTCCATAGGAGCTATATGAAAATGATGGACTTTGAGAAAAATAGATTTAAATATTTTCATTAATATTTATAAATCAAAAAAATATTTAATTGATTTTTTTCTGAAAATAAACTATAATGTGGTCTCATTTACCTCCCAAGGGTGTTGAGAGAAGTGCATACCTGTAAAGTGCTTAACACAGTGACTGTCATGTAAGAAGGATAAACAATGTAACAGTAAGACCTAATAGGATTTCAAGTGGACAAAATGCTGTGTCACTTAAATGGTATTTTTAATTGCCTTTGAAAGTTAGAAAATTTGCTGATTTCACAAAACTAAAAAAAATTAAGAATGAAATATTTTTAAGTGTTACAAAAAGCTTGGCTGTGAATATTTTTTTCTTTAATTAAACTTCACAAACCAAGAAAAAACCTTGGTATGTGTCAAGCATTATATAAATATTAAATTATATATGAATGTGTACAAAGTGTACAAAATATATAGATGACAGAAGTCATAAGATAATTGATTTTAATTGAATTCATACTATCTTATTGGTAATGTTTCAAATATATGACACTACATGTTCTTATTTATTTAAAAAAATTTCCTTTACTATAAAATTTGGGCAACCATTATATTTAAAATGCCATTAAATAACTTTCCTTTTTATCTGGATGTCATTATGAATCAAAGTAAATATGACAAAATTTTGGAAAACTATTCAATTGTTGATTTTTTCAGTAATAAAATAATATCACTCTGTTGTGAGATCTTCCTGATCTGACTGGGTCATAAGATTTTACCAACACATCACACTGTAATCACTGTTGTATTTTTTTTTTCATCTCTTCAATTGTTCATAGAAAGGTTTACTACTGAAAAAATCTGTTCATTTTCAAAAGATTGTATCTCTTTGTTGAAATAAGTGACATTATTTAATGTTATCTGGTATGCTTGGAATAATATGAAGTTCACTTTATTTTTTAATAATATGTTATTCAGACTGGAAGAATAACACCTTACCTAGGTCACACATTAGTATGGAAGCAGATTTTGCAGCTATAAAGATCAATACCATTGGAAACATATATAATTGTCAGCTAAAAAATAAGCATAGATCCTTGTAGATTGGAATATTTTTTGCACAGCAAGATAACTATAAAAATATATATACACATATTCGATTTGTCAAGTATTTTAACATAATTAATATGTTGTAAACTTCCTGCCATCTAGGGGAGGGGTGGGGATTAGGGGGGAAAATTTGTAATGAAAAGCTTTGTAAGGGTCAATGTTGAAGGATTACCCATACATATGTTTTGCAAATAAAAAGCTTTAAAAAAATAAACATAGATCAGCATTTCATATCTTTAAAAATAATCACATATTGTAAATACAGTTTAAAAAGTATAGTATGAAAAAATTTAAACAGTTTATTTTTCCCTTTAATTTTTCTTTTCTAGCTGATTTTCAATTTCTTCCACAGGAATATTGAGACCATATTTATACTAAGAAGATACTTCACCAATTAAAAATAAATGTATTATTTGCTTTAAAAAATAAATCAATATTTTTGAGTGATCAATATAAATACAAGACAATAATCGAATGATGACCTTTTGCCAGTGTTCATTTTCTTATACTCTATAAGTTTGTTTCTGAGAATTTAATTTCCTAGAAGCTTAGGGATAGTGAAGAATTGAACAAAGTATATTTTATAAGTACCTAAATTACATTCATGACACTTGTCAAAAAAAGTAATCTTTTACTTTAAGGCTAAATCAATAAAAAGAAGCAAGATTTCATATTAACCTTCTCTTGGCTATTTCTATTGCTCCTCTACATGTCTGTCAGTCTCAGTTGTAAATACTGACAGGAGAAAAATGGATCAATAAATTTTTATAGTGATTTTAATAAAAAAATCCATATGGTCAGAAGATTGAGTATGTTCAAGTTTCTTTATAATGATATGCATTGAAGGATTCTTATTAATGTTTTCTGATGACATCATCTCCCAGGAGACAGAGATGGATTATTCCTCCCTGGAAACTACAGATAAAGTCAAATTCCTATATGGGTAACAGGAAGCAAGGACCAATAGAATTCAAAAGTGTTTTGCATAAGAGGAGATAGAAGGGAGGAAAGGATTGAGTACTCATATGTACCCTACTGAGTGAGATCACAGAATGCAGTTAGTGAATGAAAGAATTATAGTATTAATCCTCATATGTAAGATATATTAGAGCTATACAATAAGCATGATATAATTTAAGGTTCAAAAAGTTTTGATACTTTTTTTAATATCATGTGTTCATTCTATTTAAACTTGAGACTTCTGTGTAGCTGGTTTTACTTTTTAAGTCCTGAAATAGATTTTCTAACTTTATTTTTTTCCCTCATATTCCTCATCTACCTCCAATTTTCCTTCAGAAACAGCAGGTATTAAGCTATAGACCTTGTGGTGCTCAGGATGATATTGTTAATTCCCTTGTTGAGTGTGAAGCACAAAAAATTCAAAAAGGAAATTGTCTTTAAAATATTTATTAAACTCAAAAGAGATGCAATGGCACATTTGGTGTAAAGATGAATAGAGTTATCCCACCATATTTTCCTCAAAAATGTACTTATATTTATTATAGTAAGCTTAAGACTTAAGGATAAGTAAAATAGCTAATCTTGTTGTTCTGCCTTCAGAGTTCTGCCTCTGTCATTGTTTCTGCCTTTCTATATCTATCTCTGTCTATATTTTTCTTTCACATAAATATCAACAAATGAAATAGATGGCTATGTAAATCCAGGTTGATAATTCTCTCCCTTTCTCTCTGTCTCTGTCTCTGTCTCTGTCTCTGTTTCTCTCAATATATACATATGTGTGTATATATATACACATGTATGTACATATACATGTGTATATATATACACACATATGTATATATCATGATATTCACCTTGACATGGATAATATATATATAAATTTTGCAAAATTTTAAGAAGTGAGTAGGGAGTGAATAAATGGCAATATCCAATGCAGTTAGCATTCTTAAAAATTTGGCAGAGAAAAAAAAAAGAGCTGTGTAGCAAGATACCCTGATGCAATCATGGGATCCAGAATAAGTCTTTTACCAGAACCTAAATGGAATTATATACTTGAATGGAATAAGACTCAAAGAAGAAAATATTATTTAATGATGGTGTCAGGAGGAGGATCTAGAAATGGAGGAAGGTGCAAGTAACATACATTAAGTTTTTCAGGAGCCAAGATGGCAAACAGAGCCAATTTAGCGAACTGCAGATAGCGTTCTCTGTGAGCTCCTGAGACCTTCCCTCAGACCCAGACAAATTGAGCCTCTGAACTGGTTCTGGAGTGAGGGCTCCACCAAACACTTGGACTACAACATACTTCTATCAACAATCTACTTTGAAAAAACTCTGGAGTCAGTCTCAGGGGAATCGGCTGCTGGCCGTGATCAGATGGCAGCATGCCCAGGGCGAAAGTCGAGTTGCGACAGAGTTGGATTTTAGGCACCTAGGAAGCCCCTGGGAGACGCCTGGGCCACTTTGCTCTGCTTGCGGGCAGGTGCTTTGGCAGATCTACCTTTGGTAAAGGGTGGATTGAGAGCAGCTGAAAATGTGGTCCTAGTGCGGATCTAGCCCCACCAGCCTCAGACCAGAAATCAACTCAGCAAACTGCCCCAGGGCAAATTGAAAATGCGGCAGTATTCCCTGCTGGTGACTGATACCTCAACAGAAAACCATGAGTAAGAAGCAGAAGAGAGCTCTCACCATAGACAGCTTTTACGGAGAAAAAGTAGAAAAGTCCCCAGATCCTGAGATTCTGAAAACAATCCCAGATGAAGACACAAGGGCGGACTTAAGCTGGTCTCCCTTTCAGAAGGCTTACCTGGAAAATTGCATAAAGAATCTCAAAAGAGAGCTAGAAGAAGAATGGGGAAATAAATTGAGATCAGGGCAACAGAGATATCAAAAACTGGAAAACAGGACTGGTGAATTGAAAAAAGAAAACAATTCACTGAAAAACAAAATTAGTGAATTGGAAAAAAATCACCAATTCACTGGAAAATAAAAATGGGGAATTGGAAAAAGACAACAATTCACTGAAAAACAAAATTGGTGAATTGGAAAAAGAATGCATTGAATCAAGAAATTCAATTGGCCAGCTACAAAAGGAGCTAAAAAAGATAACTGAAGGAAATATTACTTTAAAAATTAAAATTGAACAAATAGAAGTAAATGACTAAATAAGACTTCAAGAATCAGTCAAACAAAAACAAAAAAAAAGAAAAAAAGAAGAAAATATGAAATATCTCCTAGGAAAAACAACTGATTTGGAAAACAGATCCAGGAGAGACAATCTAAGGATTATCAGACTCCCTGAAAGCCACGATGAAAAAAAAAGAACCTTGATGCAGCCTTCCAGGAAATCATGAAAGATAATTGCCCTGATGTTTTAGAATCAGAAGGCAAAATTAGCATTAAAAGAATTCACCGATCACCTCCTGAAAGAGACCCCAAAAACAAAACCCAAAGGAATATCGTGGCCAAATTTCAGGACTATCACACCAAAGAAAGGACATTGCAAGCAGCTAGAAAGAAACAGTTCAAATACCAAGGAACTGTAATTAGAATTACACAAGTTCTGGCAGCTTCCACATTAAAGGACCAAAGGGACTGGAATCAGATATGCCGAAAGGCAAAAGAACTTGGATTACAGCCAAGAATAAGTTATCCAGCTAGAATAAGCATCATCTTCCAGGGAAGAAGATGATCATTCAATGAAACAGGAGAATTTCACCTATTTCTAATGAAAATACCAGATCTGAACAAAAAATTTGACCTCCAAATACAGAACTGAAGAGAAGCATAAAAAGGTAAAAAGAAAAGAACTCTTGAGAACTATATTTCTACTATGGGTATCCTTAAAGAATGGGGGTATAATTTCATTTTACTTTGATAATAATGGAAAAAAAAACTTAGAGGTGGAAGGGATATCATACTTAAAAAAGGGGGAAAGGAGGCAAAATAAAGTAAAAATAAAGGAGGTAAAATAAGGCAAAATCTCCTAAAGAGACATGGAAAATCTAATATAATTGAGGGAAAGAAGGGAGGGCGATGAGTATTGTGTAAACATTACTCTCATTAGATTGGACTCTAAGAGAGTATATCAGACACATTTGGCTTCAAAGAAAGGCCTGACCCTCCTTGTGGGAAGGTGGGAGGGAAAGGAGGAAAGGAAAGGAATAGTCTAATAGAAGGATTAGGGGAAAGATATAAAGGAGAGGGAGGGATTTTAAGGGGGGAGTACTATTGGTGGGAGGTGGTCATCAAAAATAAAGTACTGGGGAGGGGGAAGGGAGAGAGGGGAAAGGGAAGAGAAAATCATAACTCGGGGCAAATAAGATGGCAGGAAATACAGATATAGTTATTTTAACTGTGAATGTGAATGGGATGAACTCTCCCATAAAACAGAAGCAGACTGGATTAAAAGCCAGAATCCTACAATATGTTGTTTACAAGAAACACATCTAAAACATAGAGATACATACAGAGTGAAGGTAAAGGACTGGAGCAGAATCTTCTATGCTTCAGGTGAACAAAGAAAGGCAGGGGTAGCAATCTTTATCTCAGATCAAGTAAAAGCAAAAATAGATTTAATTAAAAGAGATAAGAAAGGAAACTACATCTTACTAAAGGGTACCATAGACAATGAAGTGGTATCAATACTAAACATATATGCACCAAGTGGTATAGCATCCAAATTCCTAGAGGAGAAACTAACAGAGATGCAAGGAGAAATAGACAGTAAAACTACACTAGTGGGGAATCTCAACCTTGCTCTCTCAGCATTAGATACATCAAATCACAAAATAAATAAGAAAGAAGTTAGGGAGATAAACAAAGGGCTGGAAAAGTTAGGTATCATAGATCTCTGGAGGAAATTGAATGGTGATAGAAGGGAGTATATTTTTTTCTCAGGGGTTCATGGAACTTATACAAAAATTGATCATGTGTTAGGGCATAAAAACCTCAAAATCAAATGCAGAAGAGCAGAAACAGTAAATGCATCCTTCTCAGATGATGATGCAATAAAACTCACATGTAATATAAGGCCAGGAGAAAACAGACCACAAGTTAATTGGAAATCAAATAATCTAATCCTGAAGAATGAATGGGTGAAAGAACAAATTATAGATGCAATCGATAATTTCATTCAGGAGAATGACAATAATGAGAAAACATACCAAAATTTGTGGGACATGGCTAAAGCAGTTATAAGGGGTAATTTTATATCTGTAGATGCTTACTTGCATAAAACAGAGAAAGAGAAGATCAATGAACTGGGCTGACAATTAAAAAGCTAGAAAAAGACCAAATTAAAAACCCTCAATTAAATACCAAATTGGAAATTCTGAAAATAAAAGGGGAGATTAAGAAAATTGAAAATAAGAAAACTATTGAATTAATAAATAAAAGTAAGAGTTGGTTTTATGAAAAACCAACAAAATAGATAATCCTTAAGTTAATTTGATTAGAAAAAAGAAAGAGGAAAATCTAACTGTTAGTCTCAAAAATGATAAGGGAGAACTTTCCTCCAATGAAGAGGAAATTAGAGGAATAATTAGGAGTTTCTTTGCCCAACTTTATGCCAATCAATTTGATAATGTAAATGAAATGGAGGAATAGGTACAAAAATATAGATTGCCTAGGTTACCAGAAGAGGAAATAAATTATTTAAATAGCCCCATTTTGGAAAAAGAAATAGAACAAGCTATTAATCAACTCCCTAAGAAAAAATCTCCAGGGCCAGATGGATTGACATGTGAATTCTACCAAACATTCAAAGAACAATTAATCACAATACTATATAAACTATTTGAAAAAATAGGGACAGAAGGTGTACTTCCAAATTCCTTCTATGACATAGATATGGTGCTGATAGCTAAACCAGGTAGGGAAAAAACTGAGAAACAAAACTATAGACCCATTTCCCTAATGAATATTGATGCAAAAATATTAAATAACATTTTAGCAACGAGATTAGAGAAAGTTATCCCCAGGATAATACACCATGATCAAGTAGGATTTATACCAGGAATGCAGGGCTGGTTCAATATTAGGAAAACTATTAGCATAATCAATTATATTAATAACCAAATTAACAAAAATCATATGATTATCTCAATAGATGCAGAAAAAGCCTTTGATAAAATACAACATCCATTCCTATTAAAAACACTTGAGAGTATAGGAATAAATGGGCTTTTCCTTAAAATAATTAGTAGTATCTACTTAAAACCTTCAGCAAGCATCATATGTAATGGAGTCAAACTAGAACTATTCTCAATAAGATCAGGAGTGAAACAAGGCTGCCCACTATCACCATAATTATTTAATATTGTCTTAGAAATGCTAGGTTGGGCAGTAAGAGAAGAAAAAGAGATTAAAGGAATTAAAGTAGGTAATGAGGAAACCAAATTATCACTCTTTGCAGATGACATGATAGTATATTTAGAGAACCCTAGAGACTCAACTAAAAAAACTACTAGAAACAATTCACAACTTTAGCAAAGTTGCAGAATACAAAATAAATCCACATAAATCATCAGCATCTTTATATATTACCAATACAGTTCAGCAGCAAGAGATACAAAAAGAAATTCCATTCAAAATAACTGTTGATAGTACAAAATATTTGGGAATTTATCTGCCAAGGGAAAGTCAGGAACTATATGAACTAAACTACAAAATACTTTCCACACAAATCAAGTCAGACCTAGTCAATTGGAAAAACTTAAAATGCTCATGGGTAGGCCGAGCTAATATAATAAAATTGACAATAGTACCCAAACTAATTTACTTATTTAGTGCCATACCAATCAAACTCCCAAGAAATTATCTTACAGATCTAGAAAAAATAATAGCAAAATTAATTTGGAAGAACAAAAGGTCAAGAGTTTCAAGAGAATTAATGAAAAAAAAAAGGCTGATGATGGTGGTACCAGATCTAAAGCTATATTACAAAGCAGTGGTCATCAAAACCATTTGGTACTGGCTAAGAAATAGAGTAGTCTCTCAGTGGAATAGGATAGAATCACAAGACAAACTAGGCAATAACTATAGCAATTTCGTCTTTGATAAACCCAAAGTGGGTTTAGTGGGATAAGAACTCACTATTTCTCAAAAACTGCTGAGAAAATTGAAAACTAGCGTGGAAGAAAATAGGGCTTGACCCACATCTAACACCACATACCAAGATAAGATCTAAATGGGTTCATGATCTGGATATAAAGAGTGATACTATAAGTAAACTAGAGGAATGTAATATAGTTTACCTCTCAGACCTATGGAGATGGAATAAATTTATGTCCAAAGAAGAACTGGAACTCTTAATTGAAAACCAGATAGATTACTTTGACTATATTAAGTTAAAAAGTTTTTGTACAAACAAAACCAATGCAGTCAAGATTAGGAGGGAAGCAATAAATTGGGAAATCATCTTTACATTTAAGGGTTCTGATAAAGGTGTCATCTCTAAAATATATAGAGAATTGTCTCATATTTATAAAAATTCAAGCCCTTCGCCATTCGATAAATGGTCAAAGGATATGAACAGACAATAAAACTATTTGTAGTCATATGAAAAGGTGCTCCAAATCACTATTGATCAGAGAAATGCAAATCAAGAAAACCCTGAGGTACCACTTCACACCTGTCAGATTGGCTAAAATGACAAGAAAAGTTAATGATGAATGTTGGAGGGGATGTTGGAAGGCTGAGACACTGATGCATTGTTGGTGGAGCTGTGAATGGATCCAGCCATTCTGGAGAGCAATTTGGAACTATGCTCAAAAAGTTACCAAACTGTTCATACCCTCTGACCCAGCAGCATTTCTTTCTCTCTTTCTTTCTTTTTTTTAAAAAAAGCTTTTTCTGGGACACTGATACATCATTGGTGGAACCGTGAACTGATCCAGCCATTCTGGAGAGCAATTTGGAGCTATGCTTCAAAAGTTATCAAACCGTGCATACCCTTTGACCCAGCAGTGTTTCTACTGGGCCTATATCCCAAAGAGATCTTAAAGGAAGGAAAGGGCCCCACATGTGCAAGAATGTTTGTGGCAGCCCTTTTTGTAGTGGCTAGAAACTGGAAACTGAATAGATGCCCTTCAATTGGAGAATGGCTGAATAAATTATGGTATATGAATATTATGGAATATTATTGTTCTATAAGAAATGACCAGCAGGATGATTTCAGAGAGGCCTGGAGAGACTTGCATGAACTGATGCTGAGTGAAATGAGCAGAACCAGGAGATCGTTATATACGGCAACAAAAATACTATATGACGATCAATTCTGATGGACATGGCTGTCTTCAACAATGAAATGTCTCAAACCACTTCCAATTGTTCACTGAAGAAAGCCATATACACCCAGAGAGAGGGATGTGAAATGTGGACCACAACATAAGATTCTCATACTCTTGATTGATGTTTGCTTACATTGAATTTCCTTTATCTGATATGTCTTTTGTGTAGATACGATTTTTCTTGCACAACAATGATAAGTTTGGAAATATGTATACATATATTCGATTTGGCAAATATTTTAACATAATTAATATGTAGTGGATATCCTGCCATCTATGGGAGGGGTGGGGAGTTGGGGGAAAATCTGTAACAGAAAGCTATGTAAAGGTTAATGTTGAAGAATTACCCATACATATGTTTTGCAAATAAAATAAAATTTAAAAAAAGTTTTTCATATTTTTTCAGATGGGGCTGTGCATCAGTAGAAAGCTGAAAGAGAAGAGACAACAAAGGAATGGTACATGTAATCACTGGGCTCAAGTACGTATTACCTGTGTTCAATCCTATCTCAGGCATTTACTAACTTGTCCCATATCTACCCAATCTTTCTCAGTGTTAAAAAGTTACATATATATGTTACACCAACCACATATTTTGATTATACATATATGTATATATAACTTATATACATACACATATGTACCTCTTATATTTATATATGTATACACATATATACACACAAAGAAACACACATATATTTTTCTGTGCATATGCATATACATATATATCCACACACAAACACATACACATATGCTTTAAAAATCAAAGTGCTAGATGAATGCTACTATAACCTTGGTTCCAAAGCCCTGGCGTATAAGATATTCTCCTTATACTTTCACATGCTCTGTTGCAGTCTATTACGACTGGGCTTTGGGACTCAAGTAACATCAACCAAGTTTCCCAGTATTGGAGAAAATCATCAGGGACCATCTCTATCAGGGATGAATCTAGGAGTGAATGGGAAGATTGGAAGTGGTTTTCTACAAGATTTAATATCTGTCTGTCTCTGTCTCTCTATCTCTCTCTCTCTGTTTCTCTCTCTCTCATTGTTTTTACACAATATACCTGTTGAAGTAATGAAATTAAATCTCTTAACTTTTACAATGGCAATTTCAGACATGGAATTATGAACATATGAATATTGTAAGACTAGAATGATAATACTCACATGTCTGTCAGTAATTTTGGATTTTTTAAAAAGTTGGTTTAACATTTAACATTTACTTAAGAAAAGTTTTTTTTTTCTCAGTAAATTCAATCAATTAACATTTATGAAACAGCTACTCTGTTAAGGAATTGTGCTAAATATGATATGAAGTTAAAAAACAAACAAAAATACTTTTGAGGAAGAACTTATATTTTAATGGGGACAGCAATATGAAAGCAACTGTATTTGTGTGATATTTTATAGATAATTTTCAGAGGGAGGGCATACCATTAAGTGAAATCTGAATAAGCATCTCAGTTTTAGCTGAGAGTGGAAGTCAAGTCACCTAGGAAGTACAAATGAAGTAGGATAGCATGCAGCACAGGGAATATTCAGGGGAAATGTTCAGTGTTTAAAGATGGAGACTCTTGAAGGAGTAACAGCAAGCAAAGGAGTTTCAGCAGAACAGAATAGAAATTGGGGTATGTGTGGTAAGGAGTCAGGTTATTGAGGGCTTTGCAAGTCAAGAAAAAGATTTTTATGTTTGATCATGAAAGTGGTAGATAACCACTGATACCAGTTGATGGAGAGAGAGAAATATGGTGGGATATGTTTTAGGAAGATCAGCAATTGGCAATTGAACTAATAGGATTGGAGTCAGAGTTCTGGGGTAAAAAAGAAAATTGATATAGGAAGATGAACCAGAAGTATATAATTCAGGCATGAGGGGATGAAAACTTATGTCACAATTGTGATAATAACTGAGAATAGAGGTTGTATACAAGAAAGAAAGATATTATGAAGGAATAATTAACAAAAATTATCTTTTTTATATATAAAGCTTTTTATTTACAAAACATATGAGTGATTTTTCAACATTGACCTTTGCAAAAACTTTTTTTTTCCCCAGCTTTTCCCCTCCTTCCTCCCACCCCCTACCCCTAGATGACAGGTAATCTAATACGTGCTAAATAGGATAAATTATATGACAAATACAATACATGTATACAGATCTATACAGTTATCTTACTGCACAAGAAACATCAGATCTAGAAAGAGAAGAAGAAAAAAA
>JAJPUD010031320.1:0-12596 GCA_023553655.1 Myrmecobius fasciatus | reverse complement strand
CTTTAACCTTTTGTTGTTGTTTGCCTGCTTTTTTGTCTTTTTTCTCACTTTTTTTTTTCCTTTTTGATCTGATTTCTCTTGTGCAACATAATTGTGGAATTATGTATAGAAAAATTTCATGTTTAATACTTATTCAATTACTTGCTGTCTAGGGAAGGGGGTAAGGAAAGGAGGGAAAAATTTTGGAACACAAGGTTTTGCAAGGGTGAATGTTGAAAATTACTTTTGCATATATTTTGAAAATGAAAAGTTATTTTTAAAATGAGGCAAAGCAAAGATAAGTGAATTGTCACATACTTAGCAAATGTTTTTGTTTTTTTGCTTTTTCGTCTGTTTACTTTTCTTCAATTGCATTTTATTCTGACCTTAAGAAATAAAACAAGTATTTCTATAGCATAGTAGAACAGAAAACAAGAATGTAAATGAAATTGTAAATCTATTCTGTACAACTTATCATTCCCTTTTAGATATATAATTATTATGTGAGGGTTTTTAGAATTTCATTTTAATTTATAGAATGAAACAAACATTTTCATAATAATAATAATATGAGTAATAATAGCATGAAAAAAAGATGATTTCACATGAAACTACAAATCTGTTATAGATAATTAGCTGGTAAGTGTTAGATGAAATACCTGAACCCAAGAACTCACATCAGAAAGCAACTATTTTTTCAAAATAATTATTTTTACTTTATTTTTCAATCGGAAGAATATAGAAGTAAAGAAAATAGTGGGAAAATGGTTGAGTTTCAGGTAAGAGAATAGATATTATGTTATTGGCTCTACCACTTGTGACTTTGGGCAAATTGTTTAACATCTCAGGGCCTTGGCCATCTCTCATATAAAATAGTAAGGTTGAGCTAGAACAGGAGTTTTTAAACTTTTTCCACTTGTGACCCTAGATATATGTAGGTATATAAATAGGTACATAAACCAAACATTTACTGAAAATAAATCATAATTTTCCAACCCCAATATTCAGTTACAATATGAGGTTGCAGTGTTACCCAATATGGGGTTGCAAACCATAATTTAAGAAGATTTGAACTGGAAAACCACTAAGGTTTAAGAAAGAATCCATCTTTTGTTTTGTTTTGTTTTGTTTTTATTGTTGTTGTTATTGTTTTGTTTTTGTAATTTTTAAAATTCATTTAAACTTAAATGCCAAAGAAGAAAAGGAGAAAAAGCCATGTATAAGAGAACATAAGCAATAATTAAATATAAAATAATACATTTTTATTTCAAGAAAACCTGTATAACATTGTTTTCAAAACCACTCAGCTTTTCTTTGCTTTCTTTTAAGTTTTCTATTCTCTTTTATGTACTTTTTACTTTATTTTTCTCCCTTCCTCCCTTACCTTCTCTACCTTAAACACAAAGAGGTACACAAGCACACACACTCATACATACACACATACATAGATATTCATAGTCCTCTTCCATTGTTAAATATTACAACTCATTCAGTAAATGCTATGTAATGTTTACTTCCTTTTTTTTTTTTTTTTTTTGCTTTTTGCTGAGGCAATTGAGGTTACGTGACCTGCCCAGAGTCACACAGCTAGGGAATGTTAAATGTCTGAGACCATATTTGAACTCAGGTCCTCCTGACTTCAGGGCTGTATCCACTACCCCTAAAGTTTACTTTCTTAAAGAACTTTAGTTTTAATCCAAGATTCTACTTCTTTGTGTAAGAATTGTTCCCAAATCTTAGCTAAGGCTTAGTATATGAATTTCTGGCCTTGTGACTTTGCACTACACTTTGAAGAGACTGGTATCTGAGCTGGCTGGAAAAAAGTGCAATCTACATAATCACAGTTTGAAGATGTTTCACAATCCATCTCAATCAACTTGCATTTAATCAGGAATATTCTTTAAAATATCTCCATTGAGTGGCCATCATATTTTCCCTCTAATACTATTAGCATTTAAAATAATCCATTGTAATACCAATGCATTGTGGGTATAGTTGTAAATTTATATACCATTTTGAAGAGCAATTTGTATATAAAACTGTACATACTCTTTGATGCAGCAGTATCACTACTGGTCCTATATCCCAAAGAGATCAAAACATAGGCAATAGGATCCACATGTACAAGTATGTTTACAGCAGCTCTTTTTGTGGACATAAGGGTTTGGAAATTGAGTGGATTCCCACCAATTAGGGACTGGCTAAATAAGTTATGGCGTATAAATATAATGGAATATTCTTGTTCTCTAAGAAATGATGAACAGGCTAATTTCAGAAAAGCCAAGAAAGACTTACATGAATTAATTCTGAGTAAAGTGAGCAGAAGCAGGAGAACATTGTTCGCAATAACAGCAAGATTATATGATAACCAACTATGATAGACTGAGATCTTTTCAGGTATACAGTGATCCAAGAAAATTCCAATAAATTTGGAATAGAACATGCTATTTACATCCAGAGAGAGAACTATGGAGATTGAATGAGGATCAGTCTACTATTTTAATTTTTTTCTTTTATTTTTTTCATGATTTGCCTCTTTTGGTCTGACTTTTTTTCTTTCACAACATAACTAATATGGAAATATGTTTAAAATGATACTTCTTGTTTGTCCATCATTCTCAAAGATGATTACGACAATAGGGAGTGACGCCATGACATGCAAATGAATTTAATTTAAGTGAGGAAGGGCTATGCAAAGCGACCTGCCTCATTTTCCCTTCCAGAGCCATTTAGGGCCAATGGCCAGATATATATCAGGATGACTAGAAATAGCCCTGACTGGAAAAAGCTGGGAAACTTTGACCTTTTTAAGTTAAGGTCTTTACCTGGTCTCGGTTTGCCACAGCATCTATTCACTGATTAAGACTAAATGGTAATTGACTATTTACTGTCTCTTTCAGATAGGCAAAACACACATATAAATAAATAAATAAATGAATCAATCAATCAATCAATCAATCAATCTGGGAGAAGAATGCTCTCAGGATTTTTAGCCAAACAGAAATAATCTATATCAGATTATTAGCTGTCTTGGGGAGGAAGAGGTAAGGAAGAGAAGGAGAGAAAAAATGGAACTCAAAATCTTACAAAAATAGATGTTGAAAACTATCTTTACATGTGATTGGAAAAATAAAATACTATTGAATTTTTTTTTAAATTGACTTTTAAAAATTCCATTTTATTTTTGGAGAATTCTCATGGTTTAGAGACTTAGAATCAGAAAGACTCATCTTCATAAGTTCAAATCTAACCTCAAGACACTTCCTAGCTATGTGACCCTCAACAAGTCACTTAACCCAGTTTTCCTTAATTTTTTACCAGTAAAATGAATTGAAGAACTATTCCAGCATCTTTGATTAGAAATCCCCAAAAGAGGGTAATGAAGAGTTGACCAGAGCTGAAATGACTGAACAACAATGATTCAGAAGTTAGAACTACCTATATAAGGCTACAGGTATTAGAGCTTAAAAGAAACTTAGAGAACACCAACCCTAAGATTTCTGTTTCACAGAGAACAGAAGGAAGAAGAATTCTGATGTAAAACAAACCCTGATTTAGAGATGGCAGATCTGAATTCCGATCTTGCCTTTACAAGTTAACAGCTATGTAACTAAGAGCAAGTCCCTTTTCCATTGTTGGTTTAAGTTTCCACAGTTGTAAAATGAGAGGGCTTGACTAGAAGGGAAATTAAGTGTCCCTTTCAGATCTAAATCTTTGGATACAATTTCAAAGAGGGGACCTGACTTTTAGCAAACCTAATATCTAGTACGTAAGAGCTAAAAGAGATAATAGAACATTAAGTGGAAGAACTTGGAAAGATCTTAGAACATAGAATGTCAGGGTCCTTAGAATGTACTCATGTGTGAGGTCCTCACCAAGCATTTGGACTACAACGCACTTCTATAAAAGATCTACCTTGAAAGAACTCCGGAGAAGGTTAGCCTCAGGGGAAATCGGCTGCTGGTCGCGATCAGACTCCAGCCGGGGCGGAAGTCAGGGCTGCGATAGAGGGGCGGATTTTGGGCACCCAGGAAGCCCCTGGGAGACGCCTGGGCCACTTTGCTCTGCTTGCGGGCAGGTGCTTTGGCAGATCTGCCTTTGGAAGGGGGTGGATGAGAACAGCTGAAAACGTGGTCCTGGTGCGAATCTAGCCCGACCAGCCTCAGACCAGAAGTCAACTCGGCAAACTGCCCCAGGGCAAATATAAATTGTTGCAGTTTTCTCGGCTTTTGACCAATATCCCAACTTTAAATCATGAGCAAGAAGCAGAAGAGAATGTACTCATGTACTCTCAGAGTTAGAGGGGATCTTCATGGTTAGCATTTATATAGGGATTTAAGTTTTTCTAAACATTTTGAAAGTATCATCCTCAAAAAATCCTGTATAGGTGTTATTATTATTCTCATTTTAAAGATCAAGAAACTGAGGCAAAAAGTGGTACCAGATTACAATGAATACTAAAGCTAGGTGAGTCCTTAGAACACAGAATGTCAAAGTCATAAGGCACTTGGAAACACACAATGTTGAATCTGGGAGTGAATTTAGAACATAGAATGTCAAAGTCAGCAGGATTCCTACAATACAGAAAGTCAAAGGTAGGAGAGGTCATAGAACAGGGAATGGCAGAGCTGCAAGAGCCCTTAGAATACAGAAGATCCCTTAATGACTCTTAGAACACAGAATGTTAGAGATGGGAAGGACCCTCAAGAATTATAAAACTGCTACACTTTCATTTTAAAGAGGAGGAAATAGATACCTACAGAATGGAAATGGTACAATTAATAAGTTACAGAACTCTTTTTTAACCTAGGTGCTTTGATGACAAATCCTAGTTTTTTTCTACTATAAGAAATAATATACTAGAATGTATGCACATGTATATATGCATGTTTGCATAAATGTATATGCATACATGGATATGATATGTATGCATTATATATGCATATATTTTATAATAAATAATATCACATGAACACATACATGTGTTTATGTTTGCATATGATGCATGCATTATGTATGCATTTATTTTGTAACAAATAATATCCTATGAACACATACACATGTGTATATGAATGTTTGCATATGTGTATATGATGTGTATATATATCTGTGCACATATTTTTATAAGAAATAACATCATATGAACACATACATATGTGTATTGTGAATGTTTGCATATGTGTATATGATGTGCATATTATATATATGCATTTATTTTTGTAAGAAATAATATCCTATGAACACATACACATGTGTATATGTATGTTTGCATACATGTATATGATGTGTACATATTATATATTCACATATTTTTGTAAGAAATCTCATCCTATGAACACATACACATATGAATGCATATATGCATATGATGGATGTATTACACATATGCATATATTATGTAAGAAATAATGTCCCATGAACACATACACATGTGTTTATGAATATTTGCATGTATGTCTGTTATGTGTATGCATGTGCATATATTCTGTAAGAATTTATATCATATGAACACACATGTATTTATGAATGTTTGCATATGTGTACATGGTGTGTATAGTATATATATATATATGCATTTTTGTAAGAAATCATATCCTATGAACACCTTCACATGTATATGTAAATGTTTGCACACATGCATATGATGCATACATATATGCACCTATTTTATATACACATAGATCCCCACACAAACACACGCAAATCTCCCCGACACTGTGTGTGCCTACAATGTTTGTTCTGCAGCAGCTGTTACTTTTTATATCCTCTTTCCCTAAGTCTTTGGATATTATGGAGAGGCAGAGGCACCAGGTGTGCCTCTAACTAGCAAAATTAGGAATCATTCAATGCTTTGATGGTGCCAATTAGCTTCCCGGTATGAGTGCCAAGATTTTTTCTAATTAAGGCAGGCACAGTTTCTCAGTCTATAATAATCTCATTTAAAGTGTGTCCAAAACACTTAACATGCTTTATATAGGGACAACATTAAACATACATTTTCTTACCCATGTAAAACTGCAAAGATCCCCAGAATGCTTGTGCCTTTTGCTGCTTGTTTCTCTGCATCCCACCAGAGCATGTTTATGGGACTGGAGCATTGCTGGGCCAAATAAGGAAGACTCTTGGGAATCTGAAACAAGGGCAAACCATCTTCTTTGCATGTTCCATTTTCCTACCTCCTAGATATCGCTTGGGTTACTCATAATGCTGATTTTGCTCCTTGGATGGTTCTGTGGTCCAATCCTTGAAGATTTCCATCCATTGGAACACTGGAGCACTAGCCATCCAGGTTTTGGGTACCTGCTATTTCTCACTTTTACAATATAAGTATCTGGAGAGAAGAGAATGTGTTAATGCTACTCCTTTACTGAGTCAACAACTGCCTGGGAAGGTCCCTTCACCAAGATATCTAAGATTTTGTGGCCCTACTAAACATTTTTATTTAAATGAAATAGAATGGAAACAAAACAAAATAAAAAAAACTATGAACTACTCCAATGACTGTGATAAGTGCTGAGATAAATAGAAGAAAAAAGTCTTTTCTCTTATATTTTTATATGGGGAACAACATAACATGAGAGAGTTTAGCTTCAGAATAAATGGAAATGCCCAGTAATCCAGTGGGAAAGCCATATTGACCTTGAAGCAATGACTATCTCTGAACAATGATTAGTGAGAAAAAGGGATGAGGTCCAAGGACTAGAAAGATGCAGGACTCATTTGTTGCCTTAGGTAGGGTGCAGGAACAGTAAGATCCCATCTAGTATACAAGTAGGAGCCACAATATACCATCATCAGGAAGCCTGTTGGAGTCTGAGTTGTTGTTGCTGCTAGTGGTAGTTGTGGCATGTGTATACATACCCACACCCATGGGCTCTCCTATGGGTTACAAGAATTGGTTCTTTTGGGCCCTTTGCCCTCTGATTTACCCATCCACCATTTGGATGTCCCGGAGCCATCTTAAACTCAATATATACAAAAAACAAACAAACAATATCTTTTCCCTCATATCCCCTCCTCTTTTAAAGTTCTTATTTCTACCAAAGCCACTAATACCATCCCTTAAAGTCCATAATCTTGACATCATTCTCCACCCTCATGCTCCCTTATCCTATAATCCTAATCATTTTCCAAATCTTTCCATTTCTAATCACAAATATTTTGAATTTGATTCCTCTCTTGACTACAGAATCACCACCCCAGTTCAGGTCCTTTTCTCAACTAAAGTAGTACCTCCCTCTCTTCTAGACTACCTCAATGATCTCCTCATTGAGTTCTCTGCATAAAGTTTCATCATAACACAAAGCTATCCTTCACAAAGGGGCCAACAAGACTTTTTCTTTTATGTAAAACTGGCCCCCTCAATAAAATCCAGTGGTTTTCTGTTGCCTCTAAAATTAAATTGATATTTAAAACCTCACATAACCTGATCCCAAATTATCTTTTAGTCTTCAGTAAGCATCATTTCACTTCCTGTATCATCTTAAAAAACTGGTATTATGTCTATCACATATAACACTCTAAATCTCTTCTCTATGCTATAGCATTAGCTGCACCTCATCCCTGAAATTCCCTATCTTATGTCAACCTCATAAATCTCTTTTTAGCTTCTAGGCTTCACTCAGTGACTGCTTTTGATGCAAAACCTTCCCTGATCTTTGCAAACATTATCACCCTTCCAATCTAATCACCTTGTATTTAACTAATCTGTAATTAGTCTAGGTGATAAGGCAGATCAGGCCAAATCCAGAGTCAGGAAGACAAAAGTTCAAATCTGGCTTGAGGCACTTGCTAATTGTGACCCAGGGCAAGCCATTTAGCCTCATCTGTTAAATAAGATGGAAAAAAGATATGGCAGCCCACTCCTGTGTCTTTGCTTGCCCCCCAAAATCAAATGGAATCATGAAGAATCAGATATATCTGAACAGCAACAACAAAATATTTTTTTCTTTATTCCATGCATATATATACTCATGGATATATATGTAAACATATATCATTTATATTTATATTATATATATAAATTAATATAAATTTATGTATAAATAAATATGTATATATTCAATACACACAAACACATTTATATATGTGCATATTATTTGCTACTATACAAGCTAAGTTCCTCAGGAGTAGAATTTTTCATTTATTATTTTTGAATTCCTAGCTAATACAATAACAACTATATAGTAGATGTTAAGAAAAGCTGATTGGTTGAGGAACGGATTGATGGATCATAAGTCTTATTTCCATAGTATCTGATCAGTTAAGCACATTTTCCAAAACAACCATATGGAGTAATGAAGATCTAGATTTCTGAAATCAATTCAAATTGACTAAGATTTAAATCGCAGAAGTTATTTGACACTGGAAATGTCAGGTCACATCTCTAGGCCTTGATCTTTTCATGTGGAAAATAAACAGATTGGAATAAGTGATTACCATGTTTCCTTCTAACTACAAATCTATCAAAACTGGGTTTTACTTTTTTTTTCCCCTTTACTTTTCAAGATAAGGAAATCATAGAAACATCTGCATAAGTGAATCATGAGTATGGGGGGAAGAAGGGCAGAATATTATAGTGGAGAGAGCTGACTTAAGGATACCTGTGTTAAAGTACAGGTTCTAATCCATATTTACTGTGTGACCCTGAGCAGGTGACTCACCTTCTCAGGGTCCACTATAATTTAAAGAGCAATTGTCAATCTGCATTTGAGCAGGAACATGCCCCACTGGAAATTACCATTACCAATGAAATCACAAATCTCATTCCCTTTTTTTTTTTTCCCCCAGCATTTATTTCTGTGATCCTCAGTTTCTTAATCTGTTATAATATGAGTAATAATACTTCATTAACTACTTCAAAGAATTGCTCTTAAAACTTGTATTTCTAGCTGAGTGATATGATTAAAATTCATAAAATCTGAGTATTCCAAGGGTTGCTATGGTTTAAATAATTTATGAGAGGCCAATCTTGTGATGTCTTTCCAGTTTATCTATGATTAATCTCAGAAGACTATATACTCCTGTCTCTGTGTCTGAACTGGAAGTTTTTCCAACTGAGCAGGCCTTGATAGACCTTGAGTTCAAGTATCATGAGCTTTGAGAAGGCAAGGTCACCTTCATACTATAATGAGCCATCTGATGAAAACCTTAATGAGATCTCTTTATTGCAATGTACAAAGTTCTCTTGGTTCTACTCCTTTCACTTATTATCAGTTCATGTAAGTCTCTTCAGGCCTCTCTAAAATCATCCTGCTGATCATTTATTGTAGAACAATGAGAATTCAGACATTCTCTAACTGATGGGCATTTATTCAGTTTCCAATTCTTTGCCTCTACAAAAAAGGGATGCTACAAACATTTTTGCACATGTGGGTCCTTTTCCCTTTTTATGATTTCTGTGGGATACGAGGACATTGATGGATCAAAGGGTATGCAAAGTTTGATAGCTTTGTGGACATACTTCCAAATTGTTCTCAAGAATGGTTCGGTCCCATTCTGGAGAGCAATTTGGAACTATGCTTAAAAAGTTATCAAACTATGCATACCCTTTGACCCAGCAGTGTTTCTATTGGGCTTATATCCCAAAGAAATCATAAAAAAAAGAAAAGGGCCCCATATGTGCAAGAATGTTTGTGGCAGCTCTTTTTGTAGTGGCTAGAAACTAGAAACTGAATGGATGCCCATGAGTGGGAGAATGGCTGAATAAATTATGGTATATGAATGTTATGGAATATTATTGCTCTGTAAGAAACGACCAGCAGGATGATTTCAGAGAGGCCTGGAGAGACTTGCATGAACTGATGCTGAGTGAGATGAGCAGAACCAGGAGATCATTATTCACAGCAACAACAATACTATATGAGGATCAGTTCTAATGGACATGGCTCTCTTCAACAATGAAATGCTTCAAACCAGTTCCAATTGTTCACTGAAGAAGACCATATACACCCAGAGAGAGGGATGTGAAATGTGGACCACAACATAACATTTTCATGTTCTCTATTGATGTTTGCTTGCATTGTATTTCCTTTATCGGATTATTCTTTCTTGTAGATACAATTTCTCCTGCACAAAAAATGATGTGTGGCAATAATTATACATATATTCGATTTCTTAAGTATTCTAACATAATTATCATGTAGTGGATATCCTGCCATCTAGGGAAGGAGTGGGGAGTAGGGGGGAAAAATTTGTAACAGAAAGCTTTGTAAGGGTTAATGTTTAGGAATTACCCATACATATGTTTTGCAAATAAAAAGTATTAATAAATTTAAAAAAAAAAAAGGATGGTTGGGTCCATTCACAACTCCACCAACAATTTATTAGTGTCCTAGTTTTCCCACATTCCCTCCAAAATTTATCATTATCTTTTCTTGTCATCTTAGTCAATCTGAGAGGTATGCAATGGTAGCTCAGAGTTGTCTTGATTTGCATTTCTCTGATGAATAGTGATTTAGGGCATTTTTTTCATATGACTAGAAATTGTTTTAAGTGGGCTCTCTTTATTTAGAAAAGAATGTTGGGTCTCTGTAAATGCAGTTCTTCTTATGTATTGATTCTCTGTTTCTCCACCTCTATATTCCTATTAGAATCCATTATAGAGACCATACATTGATGGGAAGCAATGTTTGTGTATGAGGGGAAAAAAGATCATTTTCATAAAATTTTATCAATAATTATTGTAATAAAAATAGAGTCAAGTCACAACTATCAATCATTATGGCAAATGCAGGTAGACTACATCTAGTATCAAATGACCTAAAATCATGTCTTAGTTCTATCTTTTATTTGACCTTGAAATGATTCCTAGAATAACAGTCTTTGATGTCTAGAACCTTGGAAGCAATCTTGTGCAATCTATCTTAGACTAAAAAGACCTTATCATCCACAGAGGCTAATTAACTGGGCCAAATGGCAGGATAAAAAATAAAGTTTCTATCAGTCCAAAAATAATCTTCTAATCTCATGAGCATAGAGGATCCATTTCTTTTTTGTAAAATGGGTGTATTATACAGGGGAGCCTATAAGATCCCCTGTAGCTCTATATGTATGATACTCCAGTTTTAGCCTTTTTATAGTAAAGCTATTTTTTTTCTCATACTGGCAGACTAGAAGACTGATGGATTCTTCAGAAGTGGGATTCTCCTTGCCTATCCATTGAAGAAGAAGCCAGTGAGCAGGGTGGAGATCACAGAGGTCCTACTATACATCTGAAGTAGGTTTTTCTGATCTCAAATCCAGTTCCTTACTCATCAATACATTAGGCTGCCTCAAATACTGGTTAAAGAACTATGTGCTAGCCATAGTACTGAGAATAACCATACACTGGGAGACAAACTGGAGTCGATGACCCTTGGTGAATTTTCTAACACTGAGATTCCATTAGTCTACAAGGCTAAGACAAAATATTTCCTTGGATGAATAGGAGAGGAGAATCGGCTCTGAGTCATCTTTCACATTGTTAAGGATTATAGCTCCAAGCAGATTTTTGGAAATTCACGTTGCCCTTCTTTTCAGAATAGCAAATTCTATGAGCTGCTAACCTTTGTAAACTCTGAAGTGTCTCTGTTGACAGACTGACAACTCAGAGACACAAAGTTTAAAAATATGTTTTAAAAAATAGAACAACTGAAAAAAAAAAGTACATTGATTATTTAGTGGGGAGGAGCTGGCCAGTGGCATCAAATATCTGAGGGAACCAGAGTGGAGAGGAAGGCTCGGATGGAAACAAACAGACCAGAATGCCTTTGGTCTGAAAAAGAAGCAGTATTCCTCTCCTCTCTCTACCCCCCTCCCGAGACTTCTATCATTTATAATGAAACATTATCTACTGATCCATATGTTACATTTTCTATTTAGAGCTAATTTGCTTTAGCATTCATAACGGGGGCCCATAGGGATGCTGGGTTGCTATTGGGCATCTGGCCAGTCAGCCCCACACAGCAAAGTTTACCTATTCAGCTGAAAAAGGAATGACAAGACAGCACAATTTGGGTTTGCTGTTTGCTTTCTAAGTGGACCACAGGGAGCTGGGGCTGTCCGCTGGCTCACCTTCACCTCATGCTTCTGGTGCCTCCCAAAGGCTCCTTCTCTTATGTTTCTAAACAAAACAAGGAGCCAGGTCTGCTCACAGGAAAAGGTACCATAGCCATGGAAGAGGTGGGAGGATGCCAGTTGGGATGGGACTGGGGGGTAAGTCATCAAAGTCAACTGCCTTTGTTTGACAAGGGAGAACACTGAGCCCGAAATAAGAAGAGGGACTTGATCAAGGGAGGAATTAAAAGATTTGCAATTTGGAGTCAGGTCTTCTGAGTCCCGATTTCAATTCCTTTTCACTGATATTACACAACCTTTTCTGGAGACTTGGCTTGATTATTAGAAATGGAGAATCACAGCTTCTAAGAACTGAATGGAGTTAACCTATCTTTTACAGGGGAATAGATGTCTTACACAATTATAGGTGAACATTATCTTGGAAATGAGAGCATGTTGTGCATGCACACATACAAACAGGAGGGATAAGGGGAGAGAGAGAAATAGAGACAGATGAAGAAAGATGGAGAGATGGAGAGAGAGAGAGAGAGAGAGAGAGAGAGAGAGAGAGAGAGAGAGAG
>JAJPUD010031319.1:0-12597 GCA_023553655.1 Myrmecobius fasciatus | reverse complement strand
ATCTTTGGAGGAAATTAAATGGAGACAGAAAGGAGTTTACTTTTTTCACAGCAGTCCATGGAACTTATACAAAAATTGACCTTGTGTTAGGACACAAAAACCTCAAAATCAAATGCAGGAAGGCAGAAATAATAAATGCATTTTTTTCAGATCATGACGGAATAAAAATCACATGCAATATAAGGCCAGGAGAAAATAGACCAAAAACCAATTGGAAACTAAATAATTTTATCCTAAATAATGAATGGGTGAAACAGCAAATTACAGACACAATTACTAATTTCATCCAAGAGAATGACAACAATGAGACAACATACCAAAATTTGTGGGATACAGCCAAAGCAGTAATAAGGGGAAATTTTATACCTCTAGATGCTTATTTGCATAAAATAAAGAAAGAGAAAATCAATGAATTGGGCTTGCAACTAAAAAAGCTAGAGAAAGAACAAATTAAAAACCCCAATCAAATACCAAACTTGAAATCCTAAAAATAAAAGGAGAGATTAATACAATTGAAAGTAAAAAAAAAACAACTTTTGAATTAATAAATAAAACTTAAAAGTTTGTTTTATGAAAAAACCAACAAAATAGATAAACCTCTAGTTAATTTAATTAGAAAAAGGAAAGAGGAAAATCAAATTTGTTAGTCTGAAAAATGTAAAGGGAGAACTTTCCACCAATGAAGAGGAAATTAGAGCAATAATCAGGAAATACTTTGCCCAACTTTATGCCAATAAATTTGATAACCTAAGTGAAATGGAGGAATATCTACAAAAATATAGATTGCCCAGATTAACAGAAGAGGAAATAAATTACTTAAATAGTCCCATTTTACAAAAATAAATAGAACAAGTCATTAATCAACCCCCTAAGAAAAAAACCCCAGAACCAGATGGATTTACATGTGAATTCTACCAAACATTTAAAGAACAATTAACTCCAATATTACGTAAACTATTCAAAAAAATAGGGAATGAAGGACTCCTACCAAACTCCTTTTATGATACAGACATGGTACTGATACCTAAACCAGGTAAAACAAAAACAGAAAGAAAATTATAGACCAATCTCCCTAATGAATATTGATGCAAAAATCTTAAATAAAATATTATCAAAGAGATTACAGAAAATCATTCCCAGAATAATACACCATGACCAAATAGGATTTATACCAGGAATGCAGGCATGGTTCAATATTAGGAAAACTATTAACATAATTGACTATATTAATAACCAAATTAACAAAAAACATATGATAATCTCAATAGATGCAGAAAAAGCATTTGATAAAATCCAACATCCATTCCTATTAAAAACATTAGAGAGTATAGGAATTAATGGACTTTTCCTTAAAATAGTCAGTAGCATCTATTTAAAATCATCAGGTAGCATCATATGTAATGGTGATAAACTGGAACCATTCCCAATAAGATCAGGGGTGAAACAAGGTTGCCCACTATCACCATTACTATTCAATATTGTATTACAAATGCTAGCCTTGGCAATAAGACAAGCAAAAGAGATTAAAGGAATTAGAGTAAGTCATGAGGAAACCAAATTATCAACCTTTGCAGATGTTGTGATGGTCTACTTAGAGAACCCTAGAGAATCAAGTAAAAAACTATTAGAATTAATCCACAACATACATTGTACCCAAATGGTTACAGAAGAAAAAAGTGAGGCTGGTGACCTTGCACAGCCCTCCCACACTCAAATCCAAGTAGATGAGTATTGTAATAATAGCACCAACCTCAAAGGTTCCTTTGGTCATCAAATGAGCTAATATTTGTAAAAGGCTTTTCCCACTGCCTGGCACATTAAGTACCCAGAAAATGCTTGTTCCTTTCTTTTCTTTCCCTTCCCTCTAGTAGGTAATTCATTTTTGATACTATATCTTAGCTGCTATGTCTCTTTTCTACACTGCTCTCTTACCTTCTAGTTTTCCTGTTTCATTGAATACTACTTTTGCTGTTCTTCATTCATTTTAGTCCAGTTTGACTCTTTGTGACCCCATTTGAGGTTTTCTTGGCAAAGTTGCTGGAGTGCTTTGCCATTTCCTTCTCTAAGGAACACTAGGTTCCTATATTCCATTGTACAGTCAAACTGACCTTCCTCTCTTCTGCCTCATATTAAACTTCCTCTTCCTTCTTTTATGATTCTTAAGACATAACTTAAACACTATTAGGTCCATTAAATCTTTCCCAATTCCCAAACCTAATAGGTTCCTCCTTTCCTAACTACCTCTTATTCAACAACTTTGTTTTTATATTTTTGTTGTTTATATCTATATATATAATATCTGTTTTACCTATTGGCATATAGGATTCTTTTGAATAGCTGTCAAACTAGAAAAAAAAAATCTTGGTTTTACTTATTCATTCATTGTATCTTTTTTTTGTACTGTTTTATCTATTTTGGTTCTGTATCTACTAGTTTTCAAGATTTCTTCTTTTGTGCTTGTTTTAAGTTTATTAATATGTTGATTTCCAAGGTTTTTTAATCACATCCTCACTTCATTAATACTCTCATTTCCATTTTGTTGTATATGTTTTCAGAGATGCAATTTTCCCTCTGGGAAATATTTTGGCTGCGTCCATTTCTAATACCTCTCTTAATCAATGTGGGGATTATTATTATGTGAAGATGAGAAAATAGACATGTGGCTTGCAATAATGGATATTTTCCCATTACTATTTTTAGAAATAGTAATGATTTTCACTCTCCCGAGTCCCCAAACCAGTATTTGGTACCTTGCCTTCTTCAGACATTCTGGGAATCTCTTTGGATACCTTTATAATTATGTTACCTTTTGCAAGGGCCTCTGCTATCTTTGTTTTATGCTAATGACTCTTTCAATTTTTGTTTTCTTTAATGTCAATTCTATATCTTTATGCAGAACATTAAAGACTGAAATGCTATACTCCACATATGATTACCTTTCAAATATGATATTTCCATTGTCATTGATGGAGAAAGTCTGTAATAGAAATTTTTGTAGATTTTTTACATTTTTTTCTGTCCTTCATTTCATGTCCTATATCATGTCCACAGAAGTATTTAGCTTAATCATGTTTCTATAACTTAAAAAATCCCTATAGTTTGGAATGGCTGGAATCAAAATCTTCAAGAAATAAAAGTTTCTAAAATTTGTGGAGTCAAGTTCAAGTTTCTCACCTTACATCCTTTGCTTGACAAACCATTTTTATACCACCCACACTTTTCATTTTTTAAATCTGCATAATTTTCTTCAATTTCATTTATTCAAATCAGCACAAGAATTCATTATTTTTCTAACAAAAGAAGTCTTAAACATATAATAAAAATCACTATGCTACAATCATTCTCATAGGAATATACATTTAGAGATGAAAGGGACATACAAAGTCATGTATTCCAAACCTGGAACAGTTAGTAAAAATGAAACCAAGGGAGATTGGCTGACTTTTTTGAAGTTCACTCCTGTAGTAAAGGAAAGTGTAGAGTTTAAACATACATTCTTTGACTCCAGTTAAATGTTCTTTTCATTGCACAGCATGTCTCCTGTAGGTGAATCATGACAGTGGCCAGTGGGGAACTTAATGGTAGAAAACTCAATCATTAAAATTCTGTACAAATATGTTCTAGGGATAGAGCTCCAAGGATACAGTGAAAGGAATTTTTGTCTATTTGCTTTGATTTTGTTTGTTTATTTGCTTTCCTTGTTTAAATGGAATCTTGACCATCTGATATGAGGTTTGGCTTCAAATAATTAGGAATCTGGGAAAGAGCAGAGGAGACCCATAATCATTTAAGATGGGGACCAGTAGAACCTACAGATAGATAACACCACAATAACTTATTACCAGGCTAAAAGGCTAGGTGGGTAGTTTTGCCACCATGTTGACAGGGTACAGCATTGGATTTCACCTTGCCTGCTCCATGGCAAGGTTGGTAGGAGACGGATCTCCATGGGGAATAGATCAATGAATATCCACTTATTTTCTACCTATCAACAATGAATATCTCTCTTATCCCTTTCTGGTGGATGGTTTTCTTCCTTTCATGTTATGATCATGTTGTCCATCAAGAAGTTAGGGAGTATATGTGTGCTTGTGCAATCACTTGCATTATTTAGGGTAAGGAGGGAGGAACAAAGGCTTTCATTTAAAAGAGGGAGAAGGACACTTTGTCCTATCATCTTGCTGCTCAACATTGGTAGGTGCCCCTTCTGCTACCTAAACTTAGCTGTAGCAAATTCATGTTATCTTATTTTTGTTTATTTTGATTTGAATGTTGTTTTATATGGACACAAAGTAGATTTATTTGTGAGAAATTTTTTTAAAATATTGAATGACTTGGACCATTGTTTCCTGCCATGGTCTAGCATGTGGATGGGTATTTTTCTTGTCTCTTTATTTGAAAAACTCAAATTGCACATATCAAACACTTAGATGAAAAACTGATTTATTCTCTTCCTGAGACTTTATCAAAATACCAGAGAAGGTTTTGGGAGGTTGAAAGAAATATTTAGTGATGAATCCTACCAGTTGACAAACATTTATTAATCATTTACTTTGTTGGAGGCACTATAATAATAATAATAAGTACTGGGGGTAAAAAGAAAAACAAATACACGTTTCCAGTCCTATCAGTGGGACAAGATGTCATGATTGCTTTCTTGACACTGGAGGTCTCTGATTCTAAGTATCTTTTCCAAGTTGTAGCTGGGTTTCAATTCAGTTCCATACCGTATGAAGCTATGTACTTTCTCTGTGAAAATTTTAAAGAGAAAAATTCAAAATAAACCAAAAAGTTTATTGGCAAGGAACATATCTAATCAGAAATAATATGATTCGCAGAGTCTAAACAGCCTTCTACCTTAGACAAGTTGTTACCTCAAAGATGCATGGGTTTGGGGAAACACCAAGCACCCTAGAGAAGAAGAGTTTTGGGATTCTGACAGTCTAAAGCTGCTGCCTGAGGGTTGAAGAAATCAGAAAGTGGGCTTGAGAGGTTTCCAGAGGCAAAGCAGCTGGTCTGCCTGAGGCTGACAGTAGAAGGGAAAGAGATGAGGCAGAACTAGACTCAGTTGTTTCGATCCAAGGATCAGAAGAGAAGCTCGGTTTTTAGCTTGCTGGTTTTGAGCCTAGAGGTAAATTTTATTCGATGTAGGAACATTAGGAATTGAGAGTGAATTTATCTCTAAGCTACATGTAAGTAACACTAGTTCCTTGGCTCTTCATGAGTTCCCTAAAACCAGGGTTGTGTTTGAATTGTTGTTAATCTGAATTTTTCTGATATAAGGACCATAGAAACAGTTTGTGTGCATTTTTTTTCCTTCCCAGAGACAGGTGAATTCAGTATGTTTTGTAGAAATAGGATGGGTGAAGATTTCAGTACATCAGTCTGAAATTCAGTTTAAGAGAAGATATCACTAAAATAATAAGAAAGTCAGAACATTTATACTCCTTTGGATTTTTCTTTTTTTTTTTTTTTGGTCATGCAAAATTCACCAATGTCAGCTTACATTTGATCCATTATCTTACTCAGATATATTTTTGTAGGAATTGTTTGAATGCCAATGGTGAGGTTGCACTTTTTCTAGTCAATTCAAAGAAGTGGGTGGGAAAAAATCTGTCATCTATTTCTTTGCAAATTTTATTTTTCCTCTCTTCAATTGTAGAAGTAAGTCCAAACTTACCAGTTACATTTTGGAAGCATCAGTCTAGGTCCAAATTTATTTTCACAGAATCTACAGATAAAGCTAGATGCTCATCCCTAAGTCACTGTTTTTCATCAAATATCATGATCTCAGGGGAGTAATAAAGCAATGTTGGAGAATGCTCATGAGCAGTGTAAATTTCGTTATAAAAGAAATTGTACTGTATTGTTTGGAAATGATACACTGATACTTCTGGTATTCTCCAAATCTTAAGATTCCTAAATTTGTCACTTGAAATTCCAGAGAGGAAAGTCTACCTTTAGAAGCCATTCTGTTTTATGGGTAATATTATTATACAGTCTGTGGAAGAGTATAAACAGCTGTTCTCCATCAACGATGCACGCTAGACAAAAGAAAAACAAAACAAGACAATAATAGCAGTAACATTTTGCTTAGTAAGCAATGAAGTGGTATAAAAAAGACCAGAGCTAAAAATAACTCCTTCTGACATCAAAAAGCAACGTGGACACTTCTCTTTCCTTTGCATCACATATTCAGTTAGTAGAAAATTCTTGTCATTACTATCTCTGCAATGTTTTATTATTGTATTCCCTTTCCCCTAAAATAATGCTATGAAATTTGTATTATTATAATAAAATACATGTGATCAAGTTGTTTGCATTATTTGTATTTTTGAATTATCTTTAATTGTTTTATAAATACATTCCACTGCACATAATATGTAACCATCTCCTCTCTTTCTCTGTCTCTCTCTCTCTCTTTCTCTGTCTCTCTCTGTCTCTCTGTCTCTCTCTCTCTCTCTCTCTCTCTCTCTCTCTCTCTCCCCTCTCTCTTTCTGTTTCTGTCCATCTCTCTCCGTCTGTGCCTGTGTCTCTTTGTCTGTCTCTGTCTCTTTCTCTTACATACATAAATTTTGGGGGATTATATATGTTTGCATATATACTCATTTATAGATGTATGTCTATCATACACTTATATATGCCTGTATCCATATATGTATAGATATTTGAATATACATACTCCTGAATATATTGCATATATGTGTGCATTGCATGCATGTCTGTTTATGTACCTAGAACATAGTCAAGAAAGGCAAATCTATAAGCTGCTCAATAACTGAATAGTATAAATCCAGGTAAAAGTTCTCTGTGGCCATTATAACTTGTGTAAACGTGTTTATTTTTATAATGATTAGGTAAACAAAAGAATGATTCATCTTTTTTCCTTCCTCATTGTCACCTCATTTAAGAACTACAGTTGTTGGATATTGATTCCTATCCAAGAGCTCTGAGCAAAAGTTTTAGTGATCATTTGAACACTTTGAACATGGCAGGTTTTGTCCTCATTTTCTAAAAGCCTAAGGCTCGTTACATGTTTTCTAATCCCCATGGCTTTCTGGTACAGATTACTTTCTTGTGTCTAACTTGCTCTCCAGCTCTGGCTGTGCTTGATAGACAATAAACCACTGAGCAGTATGGATGAGTGTCATGTCTATCCCTGAGGTGACTTATATGGCTAGAGTGTATAGTCAATCTTTATTTTTTTAGAACACTGTTCTGATGGGTAGGGTGCTATTAATAAGCAAAATGATATTTTAATCATTTTGTATGGATTGTTTTCCTTTTATTTCAAGGACTGATGAATTATTTCCTTTCATACTCTTATACAACTCTTTTACCATAGAATAAATATATTGTCTTTTTAAATTCTGCTGCTGAGTTTCATCCTCAAAACATGGAAACTTAGGTTTCAATGGAACCTCTCCAGGGCACCATTGACATTCTCAAGTTTATGGAGCATAATAATCCTATTAGATATTTACATAGAACTTTCTTCAGTAACCAAGGACCCCAAAGAGGTCTTATTTCTACCATATTTCTCTAAAGAAAGCTTATGGCACAATGTTAGGGTTTAAAATTCAGTAATTTAAGTTGTAAATTCCTCAAGGACAGGGACTGCCTTTTGCCTATTTTTGTATCCCCACCTCTTAGCAAAGGTACCTAATAAAGGGTTGATTTACTGAAAAATTTTTATTGGGGGATTAGTGTTCATTCATAAAGAAGATGAGAAAATAGGTAAAAGTGACAATTCCTTACCTCATGGAAGTGATAGCTTAGAAAGGAGATATTTAATTCAATAATTAAACATTCTATGATTTATTGGAATAAATGCACAATGCAGTCCTTCCATGAATAATCAAAACTCATTGAGAGCTTCTATGTTGGAAATATCATCTTCCTGATACTACTTTTTGTTATAATACCAATGCTATAGAATGATACATACACTCTGTTATTTGTATATACTTAAAGTCCTTCTAACTTAGAGTGCATTTCTTTGCTTTCCAGAATAAGAGGTTCCCACTATACCTTAATGGGGTCCTGGTTAAGACAGAACCTTAACACACAAGTAGCTGTGAAGCAAGCTAAATATGTAAAGCCTGATAAAATGTTGAGAGTAAGTACCTCAAATATGTCTCATTCCTTTATAACCAGCCTGGTCCTAGAGAAGCATCAACCCTTTCAAGACAAAGGATTTTATGTTCACCACATTTTGACTTTTTTTTAAATTATGAAATATGTTGTTTTGTCATCATTCACTCAAAGAATTCATCATATCATTCTCATTCTTCTGGTATTCCCATCTCTTTCCTTCTTATCTTTCCATGTTGCCCTCTGAAACCTTTGTTCTATTGTTAACAATTTATCACATTCTTATTAAATATATGCATCTTTCCCACAAAATCCTGCTGTTTGGGACTGGACCTGTGATTTCACTGGTTTTTGAAAATTCAGGGGAAAGAAGCTATCCTCCTTAAGCAATTTGGCACCTTCTTAGAAAGCTGTCTGGATAAGTGTAATTAGTGTGCCTCAAACACTCAAATAGAAATAGGACCATTATTCCATGTACAATGATCTCTGTGTGCTGCATATCAGTTTATGTTTAAAACATAATATTATCTATTTTATTGTATTTTTCTTTATTTTGTTAAATTTTTTCCAATAACATTTTTATCTGGTCTGGCTGGTTATGTGACTAAATAATTTTCCTAACAAATATACAAATTTTCTAAGAAACTATGGAAAAAAGATGTCATTTACATCCAGAGAAAGACCTGATAAATAGAAATAAGTATGTATGTGTGATGGTAGTTATATCCATTGTAAGGTAAAGGAAAGAAAGAAGAAGAAAATAAAAGAACATTACATGATAACTTTATTATGTATTTAAATAGCAAAATGTACATAATAGATTTGCAGTTTCATGTGCAATCATCTTTTTTATTATAGTTACATAAATGCTTGTTTTATTTCATAAGTTCAAAATAAAAGAAATAAAAATTTAAAAAATAGGACAGCTGTGAGCAGAGTCAACAATAATAGCTGACATTTATAGTGCTTTAAGGTTCACAAAAAGCTTTCCCTTTATCAGTCCTGTCAGTGCTCTAGTTTATAGCTGAGGAAATTATAGAATGATGACGGACTCCTTGTACCTGTATCATACTATTAAGAAGTGGCAGGGAGGGGTTTTGAATGCAAGTCTTCTGACTCCAGATTCCAGAATATAGCCTACATTTTTAGCTATGCTAATATTGACACTAGAATTGAGAAGAAAAGCCTGGAAGTGTATAGATCAATTAAGAGTTTTTTACAGCAATATGAGCAAGAGATAATACAAGTCTGCAATTTTACTGATAGTAGTTGTCCCTTTTCACAGTTATTCTAATATCTACTAATATCTATTAACTCACACTTCTCTGCTTCTAATTTGAGTCTTCTGGGAAAATGATTAATAAAACTCAAGAAATCAATGACCTTATTTTCATAATAATTCTGTCATTAAGCTTTGAATGAGCACCTGAGTATTCTCTCTTTCCAATTATATATAAAGTATGTGAGCATTGAAATAAATTTTTCTTTACTATTCAAAGTTTTAAATATTGTCTGTAGCTAAATGCTGCAGTGGATAGAGCTCTAGCCCTGGAGTTAGGAAGAACTGATTTCAACTCCAGCCTCACTTATTTACTAGCTGTATGACTCTTGGTAAGTAACTTGACTGTGCTTGCCTTAGTTTCCTCATATGTAAAATAAAATGGAAAAGAAAGTATACTAGTATCTTTATAAAGAAAACCCCAAAATGGGATCATGAAAAGTCAGATATGACTGAAACCATGCTGCATCAAAGTCTTTATTTTATTTAACTCTGTCATTTCCTTAATAGCGATACACCACTTTCAACATAAACATCAAGCAAATTTTGTTATCCAACTTTTCATGACACTATGGACTGTAACACATCAATACTACCCATAGGGTTTATTGGTGGTTAAAAACAAACAAACAAACAAAAAAAAAACTCCTGAAGTGGTTTGACTTTTTTTGATCATTAAAATTCTTTATTCATATTTAGCCTAATTTGTGGCTCATAGCCACAATATAACTTTCTTTTATATTTTGGGTCAAATATAAACTCTTCAACCTGGGATAATACAACAAAAACTTTGCAATCTGCTCTTATAAGCTTTTCCTGTCTTTTAAAAATAATATATTTCTGAAGGTGGAGCCAAGATGGCGAACTGCAGACAGCGTCCTCTGTGAGCTCCTGAGACCTTCCCTCAGACCCAGACAAATCGAGCCTCCAAATTGGTTCTGGAGTAAGGGCTCCACCAAACACTTGGACTAGAACGCAATTCTATCAAATATCTACTTTGAAAGAACTTCTGAGGTCAGTTTTAGACGGGTAGGGGATGGAGAAGCTCCCAGCGCTCAGACACCAGTGGGCAGCCGGGGTGCAAGTCTGGGGCTGGGACGGACCAGAAGATTTTAGGCTGCCAGGAAGTCCCTGGGAGAAACTTGGGCCATTTTGCTCTGCTTGCGGGCAGGTGCTTTGGCAAGTCTACCTTTGATAAAGGGTGGATTGAGAGCAGCTGAAAGTGTGGTCCTACTGCGGATCTAGCGAGAGCAGCCCCAGACTGGAAGTCAACTCGGCAAATTGCCCCAGGGTAAATTAAAACTGTTACAGATTCCCTGCTGGTGACTGATACCTCAACTCAAAAGCATGAGTAAGAAGAAGAGAGCTCTCACCATAGACAGCTTTTACGGAGAAAAAAAATAGAGACGTCCCCAGATCCTGAGATTCTGAAAACAATCCCAGATAAAGCCACAAAGGTAGACTTAAGCTGGTCTCCTTTTCAGAAGGCTTACCTGGAAGATTGCATAAAAAATCTCAAAAGAGAACTAGAAGAAGATTGGGGAAATAAATTGAGAGCAGTGCAAGAAGGAAATATTGCCCTGCAACAGAGATGTGAAAAACTGGAAAATAAGTCGGGTGAATTGGAAAAAGACAACAATTCACTGAAAAACAAAATTAGCGAATTGGAAAAAGTCACCAAATCACAAGAAAATAAAAATAGTGAATTGGTAAAAGACAAAAATTCACTGAAAAACAAAATTGGTGAATTGGAAAAAAGTCAGCAACTAAATAGAAAATAAAAATAGTGAATTGGAAAAAAAGATAACAATTCACTGAAAAACAAAATTAGTGAATTGGAAAAAGACAACAATACACTGAAAAATAAAATTGGCAAAATGGAAAAAGAATGCAATGAACCAAAAAAATTCAATTGGCCAGTTACAAAAGGAGCTAAAAAAGATAACTGAAGGAAATAATACCTTAAAAATTAAAATTGAACAAATTGAAATGAATGACTCAATAAGACTTCAAGAATCAGTCAAACAAAAACAAAAAAAATGAAAAATTAAAAGAAAATATGAAATATCTCCTAGGAAAAACAACTGACTTGGAAAACAGATGCAGCAGAGACAATCTAAGGATTATTGGACTCCCTGAAAGTCACGATGAAAAAAAGAACCTTGATGCTATCTTCCAGGAAATCATGAAAGAGAATTGCCCTGATGTTTTAGAATCAGAAGGCAAAGTTGGCAATGAAAGAATTCACCGATCACCTCCTGAAAGAGGCCCCCAAATTAAAACCCCAAGGAATATCGTGGCCAAATTTCAGGATTATTGCACCAAGGAAAAGATATGACAAGCTGCTAGAAAAAAACAGTTCAAATACTGAGGAACTGTCATTAGAATTACACAGGATCTGTCAGCTTCCACATTGAAGGATCGAAGGGCCTAGAATCAGATATTACAAAAGGCAAAAGAACTTGGATTACAGCCAAGAATAAGCTATCCAGCTAGAATGAGCATCATCTTCCAAGGAAGAAGATGGTCATTCTATGATACAGGAGAATTTCACCTATTTCTAATGAAAAGACCAGATCTGAACAAAAAATTTGACCTCCAAACACAGAACTCTAGAGAAGCATAAAAAGGTAAAAAGAAAAGAACTCTGGAGAACTATATCTCCACTAGGGGTATCCTTAAAGAATGGGGGCATAATTTGATTTTACTTTGATAATAATCGAAAAGAAATTAGAGGTGGAAGGTATATCATACTGTAAAAAAAAGGGGGAGGGGAAAGGAGGTAAAATAAAGTAAAACTAAAAATGAGGTAAAATAAGGCAAAGTCTCATGAAGAGACATAGAAAATCTAATATAATTGAGGGAAAGAAGGGAGGGTGATGAGTATTCTTACTCTCATTAGATTGGGCTCTAAAAGAGTATATCAGATGCATTTGACTTCAGGGAAAAACTTGGCCCTCTGTATAGGGAAGTAGGAGGGAAAGGAGGAAAAGAAAGGGATAAATTAATAGAAGGATTAGGGGAAAGGTGTGAAAAAGAGGGAGGGTTCTAAAGGGGGAGGACTGTTAGAGGGAGGTGGTCATCAAAAACAAAATACTGGAGAAGAAGGAAGGGAGTAAGGGGAAAGGGAAGAGAAAAATATAACTTGGGTAAATAAGATGGCAGGAAATATAGATATATCATTTTAACTGTGAATGTGAATGGGATGAACTCTCCCATAAAAC
>JAJPUD010031318.1:0-12601 GCA_023553655.1 Myrmecobius fasciatus | reverse complement strand
CAAGGGGATTAATGAAAAAAAAAAGACAGATGAAGGTGGCCTTGCTGTACCAGTTCTAAAACTATATTATAAAGCAGCAGTCATCAAAACCATTTGGTACTGGCTGAGAAATAGAGCAGGCGATCAGTGGCATAGGATAGGATATCAGGACAAGCTAGGTAATAAATTAGAGGAACATAGGATAGTTTACCTCTCAGACCTGTGGAGATGGAATAAATTTATGTCCAAAGAAGATCTGGAACTCTTAATTGAACACCAGATAGATAATTTTGATTATATTAAGTTAAAAAGTTTCTGCACAAACAAAACTAATGCAGACAAGATTAAGAGGGAAGCATCAAATTGGGAAACCATCTTTACATTTAAGGGTTCTGATAAAGGTCTCATCTCTAAGATATATAGAGAATTGTCTCATATTTATAAGTATTCAAGCCATTCTCCAATTGATAAATTGTCAAAAGATATGAACAGACAATTTTCAGATGATCAAATTAAAACTATTTATAAACATATGAAAAGGTGCTCCAAATCACTATTGATCAGAGAAATGCAAATTAAGACAACTCTGAGGTACCACTACATACCTGTCAGATTCGCTAAAATGTCAGAAAAGGATAAGGACAGGTGTTGGAGGGGATGTGGGAAGACTGGGACAATGATGCATTGTTGGTGGAACTGTGAACAGATCGAAACATTCTGGAGAGCAATTTGGAGCTATGCTCAAAAAGTTATCAAACTATGCATATACTTTGGCCCAGCAGTGTTTCTTATGTGTTTTATATCCCAAAGAATTCATAAAAGAAGGAAAGGGCCCTACATGTGCAAGAATGTTTGTGGCACCCCTTTTTGTAGTAGCTATAGACTGGAAGCAAGTTAGAAGAACGTAATATAGTTTATCTCTCAGACCTGTGGAGATGGAATAAATTTATGTCCAAAGAAGACCTGGAACTCCTAATTGAACACCAGATGGATAATTTTGATTATATTAAGTTAAAAAGTTTTTGTACAAATAAAACAAATGCAGACAAGATTAGGAGGGAAGCATCAAATTGGGAAATCTTCTTTACATTTAATGGTTCTGATGAAGGTCTCATTTCTAAAATATATAGAGAATTGTCTCATATATATAAGAATTCAAGCCATTCTTCAATAGATAAGTGGTCAAGGGATATGAACAGACAATTTTCAGATGATGAAATTAAAACCATCTCTAGGCATATGAAAAGTTGCTCTAAATCACTATTGATCAGAGAAATGCAAATTAAGACAACTCTGAGATACCACTATCCACCTGTCAGATTGGCTAAGATGACAGGAAAAGATAATGATGAATGTTGGAGGGGGTATGAGAAAACTGGAACACTGATACATTGTTGGTGGAACTGTGAATGGATCCAGTCATTCTGGAGAGCAATCTGAACTATGCTCAAAGAGTTATCAAACTGTGCATACCCCGTTGACCCAGCAGTGTTTTTACTGGGCCTATATCCCACAGAGATCTTTAAGGAGGGAAAGGGACCCACATGTGCAAAAATATTTGCAGCAGTCCTTTTTGTAGTGGCAAGAAACTGGAAACTGAATGGATGCACATCTATTGTAGAATGGCTGAATAAATTATGGTATATGAATGTTATGGAATATTATTGTTCTGCAAGAAACGACTAACAACATGATTTCAGAGAAGCCTGGAGAGACCTACATGAACTGATGTTAAGTGAATTGAGCAGAACCAGGAGATCATTATACAACACTATATGATGATCAGTTCTGATGAACATGGTTCTCTTCAACAATGAGGTGATTCAAACCAGTTTTTATTGTTTAGTGATGAAGATAGTCATATACATTCAGAAAGAGGCCCGTGGGAACTGAATGTGGACCACAACAGAGCATTTTAATGCTTTCTGTGAATATTTGCTTGCATTTTGTTTCCCCCTCTTAGGTTTTTTTTTTTCCTTGGTCTGATTTTTCTTGTGCCGTAAGATAACTGTGAATTTATGTATCCATGTATTGGATTTGTTATATAATTTAATATATTTAACATGTATTAACTACCTGTCATCTAAGGGTGGAGGTTGGGGAAATGGGGCGAAAAATTCAAAAAAAATTTTGCCAAGATAAATGTAGACAAATCACTCATACATTCTGTAAATAAAAAGCTTTAATTTAAAAAAAGAGAGAGAGGTGGGAGGAAAACGGGCGTGAAATAGAGCTATGATAGAGAATTATGAATGTTTGGGAAGGAAAAGCTAGCAGCTTGGAAAATGATACTCAAAAATTGACTGAAAAAAAACAACTCCTTAAGATAATAAATTTGAAAAAGTGAAAAGAAAAAATGTATGTACTAAAAACAACTTAAAAATAAATTTGGTAAAATGAAAAAAAAAAAAAAAACAACTCCTTAAAAAATAGGACTGGTGGAGACTTCCGGGGGTGGAGCCATGGTGGTGGAGATCAGACAGGAGTCTCTGTAACCTCTTCTAACCTTCCCTCAAACCAACAAAATATGAAGCCTCTAGACTGATTTTGAAGCAAAAAAATCCACAATATCTGGAGGACAACACAATTCTAGAAGAAGATACTCTGTAAGAACTTCAAAACAGGTCTGTTTTAATTAGGCAGGGGGGTGGTCTCCTGAACCCAGACTGCAACACAGGGAGACCGTGTAGGGAGCTGGAGCAGGGAGCTGGAACAGGAGTTGGAACAGGAGTGGGAGTGTTGTGCTTTTCATGCACCTGGGAGTCTTCTGGGGGCCTCTTGGGCCAATCTGTCCTGATTGTGGGCAGGTGGTTTGGAGGGTCTGCCTTTGTTGGGGGGTAGATTGTGAACCACTAAACCCCTGATGAGCATCAGACCTAGCTGCCATTACACAGCACCCTAGGGTGATCAATCAATCAGCAGGACTGATCAGCACCAGAAATAACTCAATCAGCAGAACTGCCCCAGGGTAAATTAAAGCAGTTGTCCCACCTTTGCCTTAAACAGACCTCACACTTTAAAAAAAATGAATAAAAAAATCAAAAAGAGCTCTCACCATAGACAACTTTTATGGAGAGAGAGAAGAACAGACCTCAAATCCTGAGGCCCCTAAAGGTAAAGCAACTCCAGAAGAAGCCCTAAAGAGAGAAATAAACTGGTCTCCATGTCACAAGGATTTCTTTGAAGATTGCATAAAATATCTTAAAAGAGAGTTAGAAGAAACATGGGGAAATGAAATGAGATCACTGCAAAATAAAATAGAAAAAATGGAAAAAGAATGCAATGAACAAAAAAATCTAATTCGTCAATTGCAAAAGGAACTTAAAACAGTAACTGAAGACAATAAGACATTAAAAATTAGAATCGAACAATTGGAAATAAATGACTCATCAAGACTTCAAGAATCAGTCAAACAGAAACAAAAAAAAATAAAAAGATAGAGAAAAACATGAAATATCTCCTAGGAAAAACAACTGACCTGGAAAATAGATCTAGGAGAGACAATCTAAGGATTATAGGGCTTCCTGAAAGCCATGACGAAAAAAAGAACCTAGACACTATCTTCCAGGAAATCATAAAAGAAAACTGCCCTGATATTTTAGACCCAGAAGGCAAAATACTCCTTGAAACAATCCACTGATCACCACCTGAAAGAAACCCAAAAATTAAGTCCCGCAGAAATATTGTTGCTAAATTCCAGAACTATCATACCAAGGAAAAGATATTACGAGAAGCCAGAAAGAAACAATTTAAATATCGGGGAGCCACAATTAGGATCACACAGGACCTAGCAGCTTCTACTTTGAAGGATTGAAGGACCTGGAATCAGATATTCTGAAGGGCAAAGGAACGTGGATTACAGCCAAGAATAAGTTATCCAGCTAGAATGAGCATTATCTTTCAGGGAAGAAGATGGTCATTCAATGATATAGGAGAATTTCACCTATTTCTACTGAAAAGACCAGAACTGAACAAAAAATTTGATCTACAAACACAGAACACAAGAGAAACATAAAAAGGGGTTGAGTAGTTTACTCAACCAAGATTGTTGAATAAAGTCAGGAAGCTGCTCGAGCTCTCCCAGTTTCCCTCAAAAACTTCATGAAACCAAGTCTCTGAACAGAGTCTGATGGAATGAAGCCACTCTCCAGCCCATGAGAGATTGAAAAAAGTTCAAAAAAGTTCAGTCTCACTGGGGTGAAAAGAGTGTTCAACCCAGGTCAGATAGACTCTGGGAAAGCAAATCAGCATCTAAGACCCTCAGTACTAGCTCAGTAGAGGAGAAAATCAGTGGTGCAGCTTTCAGTCCTAGTTCAGAAGGCAAATTCTGGGAAACAAGTCTGTTTTCTGAACAGAGCAGGCAAAGCTATCACCTACAAACACTAGGGGCCTCTGTGTTCAAACCCAAGACTAAGAAGCTTGAGACAGCACCACTTTTATCCCAGAAGCAGAATTTCATCTTGTAAGTAAAAAAAGAAATGCCAAAAGAAAAGGAAATAAATGAGCAACAAATAGAAAAGAACTTTGACCATAGAAAGTTACTGTGGTGACAGGGCAAACCAAAACACCAACTCAGGTGGTCATTAAGGAAAATTGCCCCAATATTCTAGAAACAGAGGGCAAATACTGATTGAAAGAATCCATCCATCACCTTTGGAAAGAGATCCCACAAGGAACTCCAAAAATATTTTTGCAAAACTCCAAAAATATAATCTGAAGGAAAAAATACTGCAAACTGCCAAAGAAAAACAATTTAAATATCAAGGAACAACAATCAGGATTACCCAGAAATTGGCAGCTTCTACAAAAAAAGGATTAGAGGGCTTGTAAATAGCATATTCCAAAAGGCAAAGGACCTGGGTTTACAACCAAGAATTAACTACTCAGTGAGACTCAGCATCATCTTTCAGTGGAGGAGATGGATCTTCAATGAAGAAACTTTTAATCATTTCTGAAAAAAAACAGAACTAAACAGAAAATTTAATCTACAAACACGGGACTCAAGAGAACCATAGAACGATAAACAAGGAAAAATACACACACACACACACACACATATATATTCACACACACACATATATATATATTCACACACACACACACACACACATATGTGTGTGTGTGTGTGTGTGTGTGTGTGTGTGTGTAATGGGAAAACAACATCTGTAACTCTTGCAAACTGTGTCTGTCACCAGGGCAGACAGAAGGGAACATCATGTGGACTGAGGATGTGGTTGTGAATGGTCCCTGATGTGATGACATCACAGAAAAAGACTTCAAGGAGTGAAAAAAGATCTGTCTTGAGAAAAAGGAAAGGGGAAGTATAATAGGACAAATAGTTTTCCACAAAAGGCTCAAAACCACTATTACAATCTAGGGAAAGAAGGGAAGGGGATGAGCATTGTCTGAAGCATAATCTCATCACTTTTGGGTTTAAGAGGGAATAATTTAATCATTCAGTTGAGTATAGAAATGTCTTTAATCCTATACAGCAGTAGGAGGAGATAGAGGAAAAGAAAATGGAATAGGATAAAAGGGAGGATATAAACACAAGGGAAAAAGGGAAAAGAAGGGGGAAAGGATTGATAGAAGATCATGTAGTTGATGTAGTGGCTTAAAAACACTACTAAGAAAAAAGGGAGCAGTGATAAGGAGATAAAGTAATGAGTAGGATGGGTAAAAAAACTGTAGTAAGAGAAAGTGAAGGGTTGCTAGGAGATAAGGTTGGTTAGGTTAAAAAAAAAGAAACAAAACACATGACTAAGGACAGAGTTGAAAGAGAGAACAAAACCAAATAAAGGGGATAAAATGGGATGGAAGGAGATACAGACCTGGTAATCATACTTGTTAATTTAAATGGGATGAAATCTCTCACAAAATGTAAGCAAATAGCAGAGTGGATTAAAAAACAGAATTCTATATGTTGTTTACAAGAAACACATTTGACACAGAGAAGCACATAGAGAGTAAAGGCAAAAGGCTGGAAAAGAATTTATTATGCTTCAGTTGAAGTAAAAAAAAAGCAGGGGTGAAAATTCTGATCTTAGATAAAGCAAAAGTAAAAATAGATCTATTAACAGAGATAAGGAGAAGTGCATCTTTATAAAGGATTATAAATAATGTAGCACTGCTACTAAATTTGTATGCACCAAGTGGTAGAGCATACAAATTGCAAGAGAAAATATTAAGCCAGTTACAGGAAGAAATAGATAGCAAAGCTGTATTGATGAAGGACATCAAAATTTCCATCTCAGAATTGGACAAATCTAATCACAAAAGAAACAAGAAAGAAACTAGGGAGATTAATAGGTTCCTAGAAAACCTAGATATGATAGACCTCTGGAGAAGATTGAATAGAGACAGAAAGAAATACACCTTTTTCTCAGCAGTACATGACTTCTACACAGAAATTGACAATGTATTAGGGCATAAAAAACTCACGATTAAATGCAAAAAGGCAGAAATAGTAAATGGTTTCTTTTCAGATCACAATGCAATAAAAATTATATTATTAAAGGGCCAGAGAAAGGTAGACTAAAAACAAATTGCAAATTAAACAATCTAATTCGTTTTTTGTTTGTTTATTAAAGATTTTATTTACAGAAAAAAATAGGACTGGCAAAAGGGAGAAAGAAAACCAATCTTAAAAATGGAATTGACTAAATGGAGGAAAAATCCACTGAACAAAATAATTGCTTCAAAAGTACAATTGCCCAAATTCAAAAAGTTTTTAAAAAGCTAACTGAAGATTTACTAAAATTTAGAATTGGAGAAATGGAAGTGAATGACTCAAAAAGAAACCATGAATCAGTCAAACAAAACAATTTTTTAAAAGAAAAAAATGTGAAATGACTTTTTTTGAAAACAAGTAGCCTAGAAAATAGATCTAAGAAAGACAATCTAAAAAATTACTGCAAAACCTGCACGTTATGAGGAAAAAAAGGCAGCATGTTTCAAGAAATCAATAAGAAAAAATTCCCTTGATATCCTATAATCAAAGGATAAAAATCACTGAAAGCTTTCACTGAATACCTCCTAAAACTCACCCCAAAATGAAAAATCCAAAGGAATATTATAACCAAATTCCAGAATTATCAGATTAAGGAGAAAAAACTGTAAGCAGCTAAAAAGAAACAATTCAAATATCAACCCACAAACAGGGTTACTCCTGACCTACCAACTTCCACATTAAAGGACTGGAGGATGTGAAATATGATATACAAGAAGGTAATGGAGCTTGGAGTACAATCAAGCATCAACTACCCAGCAAAATTAAGTTCTATCATTCAAGAAAAGAACATGGGAATTTAATGATATAGGAGACTTTCAATCATTTTTGGTGAAAGAGAAGTAAACAAAAAATGTGATCTTCAAATATAAGACTCAAGAGAAGTAGGAAAAAGTAAACAGAAAAGAAAAAATAATTTTTAAAGATTAAAATGTTTGCATCTCTATATTAGGAGATGATACTTATAATTATTGAGACCTGTATCTTTATTAGGGAAGTTAGAAAGTATATGACAGAGACTATATATATATATATATATTTATATATATATACATATATATATATATATATATATATATATGTGTGTGTGTGTGTGTGTGTGTGTGTGTGTGTATAAGTTGATTTTAAGGTGATAATACATTAAAAAAATTGGAGGAGACAAAAGGGGAGGTAAAATTTGTAAATTATATCAAATATAGAGTACAAAAGGCCTATACATTGGAGGGAAAGAAGAGAAGGGGGTAAGTATTATTTGAACTTTAATCTCATCAGATTTAGCTCAAAGAGAGAATAAAATACATACTTGGTTTTTTTATAGAAATATGTCTATCCTATAGAGAAGTAGGAGGAGAAAGGAAAGTGGGAAGCTAATAGAAGGATGTGCACAATAAAGGGGAGGCTGGAAAAAGGAGGGTAGATTTAGGGAGGTGATGGATAAAAGCAAAACACATGAGGAAGGAAAAAAATGAAAGGAGAGAGAAAAGTATAAGCTGGGAAAAATAGGATGGCCAGCTGGTAATGTTAACAGAAAATATGAATAGGATGAACTCTCCCATAAAATAGAAATGGATAATAGAGTGGATTAAAAGCCAGAATTCTACAGTATGTTGTTTACATGTAATACTTGGAAACCTGACACATATAAAAATAATATTTATTTTATATTTGGCCTATGCCAATAAAATTAAAATGATAATAAGAAAATTACAAATTGTGAGCTATATCAAACTACCAATACGTTATTTTCTAGAATTAGATAAAACAAAATAAAAATTCTTTCAGATTAACAAAATGTGAAGGTTATTAAAGGACATAATGAAAATTAAGAATGATTTTGTGTATCATTAATAATTATAATATAATTAAATTATAACGTAATAGTCATCACAGCTATTTGACAGTGATAAATTTTTATTTGTAATTTGATCAGAAGATATTAGCAGATGAATAAGGACCAAAATTAATATATATATATATATCTGCTTTTGGTCCAAAATTTATATATATATATATATTTTTGTTGTTGTTGTTGTTGTTGTTGTTGTTGTTGTTGTTGCTAATGTTTCACCGAGGGTAATAGTTACTTGAATGATGATTTCCTACATATCCAAAAATTCCTGGTCAAATTAGAAAGGAAGAAATTAGCTTTTGTCTGATACCTTCTAAATAACTTCTACTATGAGCTTCAAATTGATACCTATTATTACATATTTTGAATAGGGAAGGAAAAGATTTTAGATATGTGGATATAATTGATTATGGAAAATAAAATGAAGAACTTTGGTTACATTAAATTGAAAATATTTTGCACAAGGCAAATGCATTAAATTTCAATGATTTGCAATTCACTCCATAGTTATAAATAAATTAAGAGGGAGAAAGTTTCCATTTTGTACTAATTTATTTTAAATAAAGTATTTATTGGATATTCATTTTGGGATATTTGAAAAATATCAACAATTATATGATATAATGCTCTATCTCATGAACACTTAAAGAACTGGAAGGCTTAGAATATGATATTCCAGAGGGCAAAGAAGTTAGGGTTACAACCATGATTCACCTACTCAGAAAAACTGAGTATAATCCTTTCAAAGTAGGAAAATGTATATTCAATAAAATAGAAGGATTTTAAGCATTTCTAATGAAAAAAATGATGAATAGAAAATTTGACTTTTAAATGTGATTCATGAGTAGCAGGACATTAATTAGCAATGAATATAAGGAAAATGTAAAAAAAAAATTTGAAATGTTTTGGAACTCTGAAAAAAAGAAGTGATAAAGTATAACTTAAAATGATTAATGATGAAGCACAATTCTGTACTCCCATATTTCTTTTTTCCTCCTTGATCATAATTTCATTTACTCTTTAATGTAGTTGCTAAATCTTGTGCTATCCTTATGGTAGCCCCATGGTATTTGAATTGTTTCTTTCTGACTTATTGCCATATTTTCTCCTTGACCTGACAGCTCTGGAATTTGGCTGTAACATTTCTCATAGTTTTTATTTTGAAACCTCTTTCAGAAGATGATTGATGGCTTCCTTCAATTTTTGCCCTCTATTTCTATGATATCAAGGAAATTTTTGTTGTTGATTTCTTGAAATATCATGTGTGTTTTGAATCTTGCTTTATATTTAGTTGATTATCTCTTCAATGATCTTTTTCCACCTATTTTTCCAAATTAGTTAATTTTCCAATGAGATAATTCACATTTCTTCTATTTTGAAAAAATCATTTTGATTTTATCTGATTGTTTCTTGATATAGTGTGAAGTCATTAGCTTCTATTTTCCTGTTCTCATTTTTAAGGAATCATTATCTTCAATGAACTTCTGTAGCTTTTTTTCCATTTGACCTATTCTACTTTTGAAGATTTTTTTTTAGAGAATTTTAAATACATTTTTCCTTTTGGTCAATTCTTTTTTAAAATATATTTTCTTCAGTGAATTTGTATACTTCTTTTTACCATTTTTCCTATTGTTTTATCAGGTATAATTTTTTTTCAGTATTTTTTGTGCTTCTTTTACCAAGCTGTTAACTTTTTTCATGATTCTCTCACATTATTCTCATTTTATCCCCAAATTTTCTTCTGTTCTTTGATTTTTAAAAATCCTTTTTGAGTACTTCCAGGAATTCTTGTTCACCTTGAGACCAATTCAAATATGTTTTTGTGATGCTTCAGATGTAGTTTTTTGACTTTGCTTTTTTCTGAGTTTATGTGTTGATCTTTCCTGTCACTATAGTAACTTTTTATGGTCAGTTTTTTTGTTGTTTTGTTTGTTCATTTTCCAGGATATTCACTGAATTTTCCCTTATTTTAAAATTGGGTTGTGTTACCAGGGTAGAGAAAGTACCATACTAATCTTAAGTTTTGTATGCTATTATGTTCAGAGTTTATTTTGGAGGCTTGGTATTATATAAGGACAGTTATGTTCACTTCTCTTCTGCCCTGTACTTTCATCTTTAAGTTTTCTGCCCTAAACTGGAACAAGGGTCCCTGTTCCTTGGCTCTAGTATGCTAATGCTCCTCCTTGCTCTGGGAACATATATGGACAATGAAATAATAGAGTCCCCTACTCAATGTCACTAAAGATTCCCTAGGAATTTCTTTTCTGACAAGTTGCCTAACCACATTATCATTTTGTAGAGTAAGAGTTATGAAAGCCATTGCTGCAAATTCAGTCATCCTCAAAGTTGAAAGTGTTTAGCTTGCCATTAGACTGAATTTTTCCTCAGGGACATAGACTTTTCCTAATGACCTTATAAGTTGTCTTGGCTGGGAAACTGTTTCACCATTTCCTTTTTCAAAATTCAATTTGAGGAATTAATTTAAAGTTGTTAGGTTTGGAATTTAAACGAGCTCAGGGAAGTCCTTGCCTTTACTCTGCTATCTTTGTTCTGTTCTGTCAAAAGTTAATTTTCTTAAAATCATTTACTTCAGAGAAGTGGATCATTTATAGAGGAGTAGTTCTCAGCTAATGGTCCTGAGAGTGCAGGATGTTTGGATGCTACAAAACCTCCATTACATTGTTATGTTTCACATGTGATACAAGTTCAATTACATGCATATAAATTGTTTTCCTTGGTAGATTGAGTATTGACTATTCCATAATATATTCTCATGTTGCATACATTGTGTGCCTTTGAAGAATTTGAGGACCCTGATATCCAAATTAAAAAGAAAAAAAAATACTAAGACTACGAGCCATGGAAGAATGATTAGACCTGTGATTTCATTCAGGAGATCACTTAGGTGAAGCCAATGAAGGTTATCAGCTTTTATGGAATTTATACTATTATTAGTACAGTGCTGTCAAACTCAGAATGAAATAGAATGCATAAATTATACATAAGGATCCCTGTTGCCTATACATTGACTTTGAAAATCAAATATTAACATTTATTTTGTGAAATAATTTCTAATTAAGTTTTAATCTGATTTGGATTATAATTTGGAAAGTTTTGCTTCAGATGTGACACTTCTGGTCTAGAATACTGAGAGGTAGGAATTTGTACGATGTTCCCCAAAATCTGTGCTAGAATTAGGACCAAATTTCTGGTACTGAGATCACCTCTCTGTCTACTACAGAAACAAGCTTCTAATATTGTTCATTAAATATGTGAAAGAAAGCTGAATTCCTTGTTAAAATGCATTATTTGTGGAAACCTATAATTAAATCATATCCAAGTTTAATTAGGTTTTAAAAACATTTTATTCTAGAGTGAGAACAATAAGTCAAAAAGAAGTTATAAAATCTATATGGGAGGTCACTCCTACCCAAGTGGACCTGAAACCATGAGAGAGCACTCTATTCTGGAGGGTAATTTCCTGCAGGATAAATTCAAGGATTCATAGTATGGGAGTTAAAATCAGGAGATTTAAAATTATATATCTGTTCTGACACTCACAAACTGCATGAGTTTGGGAAAATCATGTAATCTCTTAACTTAAGTTGTCCCATTTATAAAATGGGGATAAAATATTTTCAATACTTTCTTCATAGGGTTGTGTCAGTCTGGTAACACTACAACAATAAGTTAATATTAATCCTAAAAAATGAATCAATCTTCTCAATACTAATACACTGAAATCCACGTATTAAGTTTTCAGTTAAACTTTTCCTCAGCTTATAGCTATTGGAAAAATGCACTGATCAATGGGCATTATGATGAACTTTTCCTATATTTTTTTATTTATAGCAGAAAGCTAACATTTTTTGTCAGGAGAGAAACACTGTATTTGTTCTCTGTGTTTAATATGCTCCTGTTGCTTCAGGAGTTCTTCTTGTGCCAGGCACCCTGCTGTCATTGCTGCTAACACACACTCAGGTTGCTTGGGGTGCAGCATCGCTGGTTGTTTGGCCTTTACCCTGTAACACAGCTAACCAACAACAACAAACAAACAGAAAGAGAAGGAAATTTTTTGAAGGAGTTAAGGGTCAGGCATGTCCTTTGGAAAGTTCTTCAGCCCCACTGAAAAGTTTGAGACAACTAATTTTGCATCAATGTTATACTCTCTGGAATAGAGAACTTGTATCTGCATTTTTATTATCATCTTCTTGGAATTTTACTCTTTATATTAGAGAAAAAATGCGGTGAGAAAGTGGAAAGAA
>JAJPUD010031317.1:0-12601 GCA_023553655.1 Myrmecobius fasciatus | reverse complement strand
TAGGGTTCTCTAAGTAGACCATCATATCATCTGCAAAGAGTGATAATTTGGTTTCCTCATGACCTACTCTAATTCCTTTAATCTCTTTTTCTTGTCTTATTGCCAAGGCTAGCATTTCTAATACAATATTGAACAGTAATGGTGATAGTGGACAACCTTGTTTCACCCCTGATCTTATTGGGAATGGTTCCAGTTTATCACCATTACATATGATGCGAGCTGATGGTTTTAAATAGATGCTACCGACTATTTTAAGGAAAAGTCCATTAATTCCTATACTCTCTAATGTTTTTAATAGGAATGGATGTTGGATTTTATCAAATGCTTTTTCTGCATCTATTGAGATTATCATATGGTTTTTGTTAGTTTGGTTATTAATATAGTCAATTATGTTAATAGTTTTCCTAATATTGAACCATCCCTGCATTCCTGGTATAAATCCTACTTGGTCATGGTGTATTATTCTAGGAATGATTTTCTGTAATCTCTTTGCTAATATTTTATTTAAGATTTTTGCATCAATATTCATTAAGGAGATTGGTCTATAATTTTCTTTCTCTGTTTTTGTTTTACCTGGTTTAGGTATCAGTACCATTTCTGTATCATAAAAAGAGTTTGGTAGGAGTCCTTCATTTCCTATTTTTTCGAATAGTTTATATAATATTGGAGTTAACTGTTCTTTAAATGTTTGGTAGAATTCACATGTAAATCCATCTGGTCCTGGGGATTTTTTCTTAGGGAGTTGATTAATGACTTGTTCTATTTCTTTTTCTGAAATGGGACTATTTAAGTAATTTATTTCCTCTTCTGTTAATCTGGGCAATCTAGAAATAAATTATTTAAATAACCCCATTTTTGGAAAAAGAAATAGAGCAAGCTATTAATCAACTCCCTAAGAAAAAATCTCCAGGACCAAATGGATTTACATGTGAATTTTACCAAACATTCAAAGAACAATTAATCCCAATACTGTATAAACTATTTGAAAAAATAGGGAAAGAAGGTGTACTACCAAATTCCTTCTATGACACAGATATGGTGCTGATAGCTAAACCAGGTAGGGAGAATACTGAGAAAGAAAGCTATAGACCCATTTCCCTAATGAATATTGAAGCAAAAAATCTTTAATAAGATTTTAGCCATGAGATTACAGAAAGTTATCCTAGGATAATACACCATGATCAAGAAGGATTTATACCAGGAATGCAGGGCTGGTTCAATATTAGGAAAACTATTAGCATAATCAATTATATTAATAACCAAATTAACAAAAACATATGATTATCTCAATAGATGCAGAAAAAGCCTTTGATAAAATGTAACACTCATTCCTATTAAAAACACTGGAGAGTATAGGAATAAATGGGCTTTTCCTTAAAACGATTAGTAGTATCTCCTTAAAACCTTCAGCAAGCATCATATGTAACGGAGACAAACTAAAACCATATCCAATAAGATCAGGAGTGAAACAAGGCTGCCCACTGTCACCATTATTATTTAATATTGTCTTAGAAATGTTAGCTTTGGCAGTAAGAGAAGAAAAAGAGATTAAAGGAATTAGAGTAGGTAATGAGGAAACCAAATTATCACTCTTTGAGGATGACATGATAGTATACTTAGAGAACCCTAGAGACTCAACTAAAAAAATACTAGAAATAATTCACAACTTTAGCAAAGTGGCAGGATACAAAATAAATACACATAAATCATCAGCATTTTTTTATATTACCAATAAAGTTCAGCAGCAAGAGATACAAAAAGAAATTCCATTCAGAATAACTGTTGAAAGTATAAAATATTTGGGAATCTATCTGCCACGGGAAAGTCAGGAACTATATGAACTAACTACAAAACACTTTCCACACAAATAAAATCAGACCTAGTCAATTGGAAAAAAACATAAAATGCTCATGGGTAGGCCGAGTGAATATAATAAAAATGACAATACTACCCAAAATAATTTACTTATTTAGTGCCATACCAAACAAACTCCCAAGAAATTATTTTACAGATAGAAAAAATAGTAGCAAAATTCATTTGGAAGAACAAAAGGTCAAGAGTTTCAAGAGAATTAATGAAAAAAAAGGCTGATGGTGGACTTGCTGTACCAGATCTAAAACTATATTACAAAGTAGTGGTAATCAAAACCATTTGGTACTGGCTAACAAATAGTGTAGTGGATCAGTGGAATAGGATAGAATCACAAGACAAACTAGGCAATAACTATAGCAATTTAGTCTTTGATAAAGCCAAAGACCCCCAGCTTCTGGGATAATTACTCACTATTTGACAAAAACTTCTGGGAAAATTGGAAACTAGTGTGGAAGAAATTAGGGCTTGACCCACATCTGACACCACATACCAAGATAAGATCTAAATGGGTTCACGATCTGGACATAAAGAGTGATATTATAAGTAAATTAGAGGAACATAATATAGTTTACCTCTCAGACCTATGGAGATGGAATACATTTATTTCCAAAGAAGAACTGGAATTCTTAATTGAAAACCAGATAGATAACTTTGACTATATTAAGTTAAAAAGTTTTTGTACAAACAAAACCAATACAGTCAAGATTAGGAGGGAAGCAATAAATTGGGAAATCATCTTTACATTTAAGAGTTCTGATAAAGATCTCATCTCTAAAATATATAGAGAATTGTCTCATATTTATAAGAATTCAAGCCATTCTCCCATCGATAAATGGTCAAATGATATGAACAGACAATTTTCAGAGGATGAAATTAAACTATTCATAGTCATATGAAAAGGTGCTCCAAATCACTATTGATCAGAGAAATGCAAATTAAGACAACCATGAAGTACCACTACACACCTGTCAGATTGGCTAAAATGACAGGAAAAGATAATGATGAATGTTGGAGGGGATGTGGGAGGGCTGGGACACTGATGCATTGTTGGTGGAGCTGTGAACGGATCCAGCTATTCTGGAGAGCAATTTGGAGCTATGCTCAAAAAGTTATCAAACTGTGCATACCCTTTGACCCAGCAGCATTTCTATTGGTCTTATATCCCAAAGAAATCATAAAGGAAGGAAAGGACCCCACATGTGCAAGAATGTTTGTGGCAGCCCTTTTTGTGGTGGCTAGAAACTGGAAACTGAATAGATGCCCTTCAATTGGACCATGGCTGAATAAATTATGGTATATGAATATTATGGAATATTATTGTTTTGTAAGAAACGATCAGCAGGATGATTTCAGAGAGGCCGGGAGAGACTTACATGAACTGATGCTGAGTGAAATGAGCAGAACCAGGAGATCATTATACACAGCAACAACAATAATACTATATGACGATCAATTCTGATGGACATGGCTCTCTTCAACAATGAAATGTTTCAAACCACTTCCAATTGTTCACTGAGGGAAGCCATATACTCCCAGAGAGAGGGATGTCAGATATGGACCACAACATAACATTCTCATACTCTTGATTGATGTTTGCTTACATTGTGTTTCCTTTCTCTGATATGTCTTTCGTGTAGATACGATATTTCTTGCACAACAATGATGTGTGGAAAAGTGTATACATATATTCGATCTGTGAAGTATTTTAACATAATTAACATGTAGTGGATATCCTGACATCTAGAAGAGGTGTGGGGAGTTGGGGGGAAAATTTGTAACAGAAATATATGTAAGGCTTAATGTTGAAGAAATACCCATGCATATGTTTTGCAAATAAAATAAAATTTAAAACAAATAAATAAAGAATTGTATTTGTATTTGATTCTCCAGCATCCAAGATAGTTTCTGGCTCATAGCAACAACATATAACATATTTATAATATATATGTGTGTGTGTATGTGTGTGCTATATAATATATTTTTAATATGTGTTATATATAACATATTTCTATATCTCTATCATAATTGATGATTTACATTCTTTTTTATTTCCATTTGTTATTATATAAGAAAATTGAAACAATTATCTCTAAATCCTAGAGCTTTTGTAGTAGTTGTTGTTGCATTCTGAAATAAGGGTAGAGGGACCAATAAAAACACAGAGAAGAAATTCCACTTTTGCTATGCAGAAATATTGCTTTTAAAAATCCCTTAATTGTTAAAGGCATTCATTCCAAGCAGACTAAAAATTATAGTAACACTTATCTTTGGATGTGAACATTATAACAGCATATTTAGAGAATTGGTCCAAGTTCTGTTCTTTAAGGATAGCAAGAATGAAGCCTTCAGATTTCTCTAAGCCCAAATCTCTGTTTACATTCAGTATTTTTATAGGGATACGCATTACAGAACTATAGAAAAATACAGTGGGAAGAAGCCAGGAAACCTAGCCCTGAGCCTTGTCTTTGACACTTTGTACCTGTTTGCCATTAGGCAAATCATGCCAGCTCCCTGACGCTCATTTTTCTCTTTTATAAGGGAAAGGGGAATAATGATGTTTGTATTACCTAGCTCACAGGGATTGTTTTGAGGAAAGCATTATGTAAATTGTATCTTATGAATTATTATTATCATTGTTATTACTATTTGTTCTGGACTGAATTTGTGATCAAATTGATACAGTAAATTCTCAATGAGGAAAAATGCTTTAGCAGTGGAGAACTGGCATCTGCTCTCCAGTTTCTCATCCTAGAGAGTAGGCCTGGGGCAGAACTTAAGTAACTTGGTCAGGTCACATAGCTGGTGTGTGTCATATGCAAGATTTATCTACAGTGTTTACTTCATGGATTTCTCTCTCTCTCTCTCTCTCTCTCTCTCTCTCTGTCTTTCTCTCTCTCTCTTTCTTTCTCTCTCTCTTCTTCTCTCTCTCCCTCTCTTTCTTCCTCCTTAAGCCCTCCTCTCCCTCTCTCTGCATTACCCTTGATAGAAATGGGTAAAATATGTAATATATTCAGGATATTCCAAATGTCTTCTTGATATTATAAGATATTAAATATTAAAACATGCAAATATACTAAGACATACACACACACATACTTTAATAATATTGAGAGCTCCCTGATATAAGAACTCCTATCCTACATCACACTTAAATTCATCCCTTATCCTGTGTGATCCATCCTTTACTATTTACTTTACTATTTCACATTGTATTTTATTGGTAAGTAATAAAAGATCAAAAGGTTAATCCCCATCTTCATTTTTTAAAATAGACTTCTACATATTCAATTTGCTACTGCAGAAACTCAAAATCTTGGATTTTTAAATTTATATTGGTCATTATAATAATATGATCAAATATTCACCTTAATTTGTATATAAAGAATACAAAAAAGCAATAAGGATTTTATTAATGTTTGGTCCTTTTCGGAATTGTATATATCCTAGCATTTTTCGTTCAATTAGTGTCAAGAATACTACTGCTAGAAGGATTGGAAGGTTAAAATTAGAAAAGTCAGAATGTGAGTCCTTTTCCCTCCTTTATAATCTCTTTGGGATACAGAGCCAGTAGAGGCACTACTGAATCAAAGGGTATGCATAGTTTCATACCACTTTGGGTAAAGTTCCAAATTGTTTTCCAGAATGGTTGGATCATTTTACAACTGCACCAATAATACATTTGTGTCCCAGTTTTCCTATATCACCTCCAATATATGTCATTATTTTTTCCTCTCCCCCAATCTGAGAAGTATGACATGGTACTTCAGGGTTGTCTAATTTTATGTTTCTCTGATCGATAAGTGATTTAGAGCATTTTTTATATGACTAGACATGGCTTTCACTTTATCATCTATTCATATCTTTGAACATTTATCAATTTGGAAATGGCTTATAGTCTTATAAATATGAATCAATTCTCTATATATTTTAGAAATGAAGCCTTTACCAGAACCACACTGTAAAAAAATTTCTCCAGATTTTTACTTCCCTTCTAATCTTTTCTGCACTGGGTTTGTTTGTAAAACTTTTTTTTAATTTAATATAATAAAAATTATTCATTTTGCATTTCATAATGTTTTCTGGTTCTTTTTTGACCATAAATTCCTCCCTTCTGTCTCAGTGCTATCTCAAGCTTCTTTTGCAGCTCTGAGCCTTGTCTTTGAGCACAGGGCCCCTTGTATTTGTAGGGGAAAGATTTTCCTAGTCTGTTCAGGAAATAGCCTAGTTTCCCAGAATTTTCCTTCTGAACTGGGACTGGAAGGTACCCCCTGCTGTACTCCTCTACTGAGACCAAGCTGATGGTCTTAATTGCTGATTTGCTGTGATTAAGTCCCTCTCCTTGGCTTTTCTAGAGTCTCTCTCATCTGGGTTGAATACCCCTTTTCCTCAATAAGACTGACCTTTCTTGAGGTTTTACCAGTCTGTCTTGAGCTGGAGAATGACTTCATTCTGTCAGACTCTCTACAGAGGCTTGATTTCATGTGTTTTTTGAGGGAAACTGTGAGAGTTAGATCAGCTTTCTCACTTTTCCCCACCATTTTAGCTCCTTCATCTCTTTTCTGATACAGGAATTTTCTAACCTGACTGGAGCATTAATCTGAAGAATTTAATCTTGACAGGTGCTAAGATAAACAATATACCCAGGAACTTGTTCCAGGAGTGAAAAAAGTTTCAAATCTTGAACTTGTCTTACAACAATATACAAGAAAAAAAAATATATATATATACACAAGAACTTTCAAGTTTTGGTGGTTGTAGAACTTGGAGGTAGTTTCATTACATTCAGTCAAATCCATGAACTCAACAAAGACCTTTCAAGGGCTGAATTCCCTATAGATCTTTGATCTGAGTAGAAACCCGATCCAAGACATTTACAACATGGCATTGTCTAAGATTGGGTCAATCAGTTTCCAACAGCTAGCATTTTTTTTTTCTGACAGAAGGACCTAATGGGTTAAAGCAGCTAAAGCTTGCAGGTAACTTTGAGCTGTAAATAGTATTATCAGCAAAGAACTTGGAGAATATGATTTTTATCTGTGCCACATGCTTACCACTGTTTCCCATTTGGGGATTGTTATTTATAAATAAACTTAAACACAGATTATGGCAGCCTTCCTGACTGTAACATGTCATCCAACAGGGGAAAAAATGATGGTGAGTAATACTACACTAAAAAATAGAGCAGAGGAAGGGAATTACCCATGGTGCTACTTCAATAGACTTTGATGGAAATAGCCCTAGACTGGGCTCAAGAGTCTAGGGACTAGCCATGCTTCTAGTTCAGTGCCCTCAGCAATTATCCTGGGAAGCAACTTTTATGAAGACGCAGTCTGGTGAATACTTCTGCAGGTACTACAGCTATCGTTACTTAGGGAACTTTTTCCACCAAAATCCTTGACACTGTCAAATAGTTCAATCATACAAAGTAATAGGATCTCATCATCGGAGATGACAATAAAGAAGAGGCATTAATATCTGCTTTGCCACTGTAATCTAAAGACAATTGGATCATCCCATCTGACTTGGAACTGATATCTTCTCTGTGTGTTGTTTCTCACAACAGAATGTGAACTTCTTTAAAAAAGAGACTTTTTTTTTCTTGTAGATAGGATTTTTCTTGCATAACTTCTCAAGCATTTCAACATTATTAACATGTAGTGGACTTCCTGCCATCTAGGGGAGGGGAGGGGACTGGGGGTAAAATTTGTATTGGAAAGCTTTGTAAAGATCAAGGCTGGGGAACTACCCATACATATGTTATACAAATAAAAAGCTTAAAATAAATAAATAAATAAATAAATAAATAAATAAATGAATGAATGAATAAATAAAGAAAGAAAGAAAGAAAGAAAAAAGAGGAAAAAAAAAGAGAGTTTTAAAAAAGTTTCCTATCTGTATCCCTAGCACTTAGCACAGTTCTTTGCACAGAGCAACATTTTAAGAAATGTTTTATCTTTTATTTAAGTCTCTCTAGAAATATGATTTAAACAACTTGGGAAGAAAAAAATTACAGGGAAATGTTACTGACTTATTTCATCACGATCTGAATTAATAACAGATAAAATCTGAAAAAAAAACAAACAGGTTGATATCTTTTTATAAAGGGCAAAGGCAAATTCTACTGAGAGAAAAAGAAAATATTACATTCTAATAAAAAACAAAGGGGACTCACTGTGTTAAGAGCTTGAAAATTAAGCTAGAGAAATAATTGAAATTATGTATGCTTCGCTCCTTGGGAAGCTTACTGAGTAGATTAAAGATAGAAGGTTGAGAGTTAGAAGATATATTAAAGATTTTATCATTCTACCCCATCCTCTCAGTTTACAGATTAAGGAACTGAGGCTCAGGAAACTGAAGTAACTTATTCAAATTGGAACAAATAGGGAGAAGCAGAGACACAAATTGAAGCCATCTAATAAGACCATAGGTCTAAATCTAGAAGGAATCTTAGAAGTTATTTGTTCCAATCCTTTCCATCCTTTTACATATACTAGTTGTGAGCTCCTTGGAGGTTAAATGGTTTCCCAAAAATCACACAATTAGTAAGCTACAAAAATGGGGTTGGAATTCAAATCCATTGATCTTCCAAGTCTGTCATATATGTGGCTTTCATAGCTGCAATGATTCCAAACCCATTGACCTAGATACTGCAAGTTTTTCAGCCTCATCATTTGTTATATTTTTTAAAAATCTATTATTTTATTAAGTCTAGCAGATTCTTTTAGTTTACATTGAGCAAATTAAACAAGTTGCTATGTTCTTCCTTCTTGCTTTTTGCCCTGAACACCATTTGGAAAAAAGTAAATGTATATAAGAATAATTGTTTTCATTTTCATGTAGAAGACCTTTATGAACTTTGGAACTAAGAGTCCATCCTTCTGCATCAAACTTGGCAAATGGGATGCTATCCTTGAACTTAGCTAAAAGCTAAAAAGGCCAAACGACATATAGACCATTATCAATCCCTTACTATAATTCTAGATCATTCAAAGCTACTGAAACTTTTAATATTTAATAAGATTTTCTTTGTCATTGACCATTCTCTGGTCCTTCTCATTTAGGAAATGAATCTCATCATGAATACATACTAAATTTCTGGAGATTATCAAATTCCCTATTGAAAATGAGATAGAATTTTCAGTGAATTCAAATTGGCTTTTGCACCATTCTTTCTTTCCATATATCAGAGCCTTAAGGTGTATAGAGCAGTGGTTTCAAACAAATGAAAATGGAGAACACTAATCTATGAGACCACCATAAGGATGCTGCAGGCCATATATTGACTTAGTTTCAAAATGGAAAGGATTTAAAAAATCTTTTTTTGTTAAAAGATTTTAATCTGGACTGAGTAGCATGGGTCAGTATCTATTTAATACCTCTTATTTAAGATAAAAAACTAGGTTCTGAGGGTATAAGGGAATGTGAGACATGGTTTTCAACCTTCAGAAGGATTCACACAAGAGATTATGCCTTTATTGGGGCTGTGGTAGTGTTTATCCTTTTGTAATTTGTATATGCATATACAATATAATTTACATTAAAAACTACCATTGTGAATTTTCAAGTTAAAAATTTCTCTATATAAATGTTTGCATTTGGGTTTCATAATTACTCTTTGAAGAAATATAGGTGCTATATCCTCATTTTTTAGATGAGGGAACTGAGGCTCAGAATACTTACCCAAAGTTACACAGGTAGAGCCAGTCTCCTTGATTCTATTGTTCTTAGAATCAGAAATCTAGATTCAGAAGAAACCTCTAAGATTATCTAATCCAAACCCTTTCCTTTTATAGATGAGGAAATGAGTTCAGATACATTAAATGATTTATCAATGGCCACTCAAGTAGTAAACATCAACTACAGAATTTGAACATGCTCTTATAGCTTCATTGTTCTTCAAGACCGTGCTATATCTCTTAAAAGTAACAAAAATCAGTTAACAAAGGTCAAAAAATGCAAAGCACCATATTGCTTAGTACGAAATGAATGGTCCAGATAAATATTCTGTTTCTTTTTGGTAACATCATTTATGAAAACCAACAGTGTTTAGAGGTGGGAATTTTGGGCCCACCTCTGAATCTAATTTCAGAAAAATATTGCTTTTGAATTCTATTTCTGCCATTTTCTGGCAGAAGTTTTCATAGTCTTCAACAACATACTTGAGTTTTTAAAGCCTTAGTTTCCTTATCTATAAAATGGGAATAATAAGACTTCCATGTTGCAAGGAAAACACCTTGTGAAAACATTAAGTGTGAGTTTTTAGGTCCTTTTCTGCAATGGTAATGGCAAAAACAGGCCAGTTAAGTAGTATAGTGCATAGATTACTTGATATGGAATCAGGAAGATTCATCTTCATGAGTTCAAGTCCAGCTTCAGCAACTTACTACTGAACAAATCACTTTTCCTTGGTTTCCTCATTTGTAAAATGACGTGGAGAAAGAAATGGCAAAAAACTCTAGTATCTTTGCCAAGAAATGGCAAATGGGTACTTTTATATTATATTCGGATTACAGAATTCTGTAATAGGAAAGTCTATTTTATTAATTCATTCATTTATTTTGGTTTCTTTGTGAGGCATTGGATGTTAAGGGACTTGCCCAGAGTAACACAGATGGGAAGTGTTAAAAATCTGAGTCTGCATTTGAACTAAGGTCCTCTTGACTCCAGGACCAGTGCTCTACCCACTGGGCCATCTAGCTACCCCTATTTCATTTATTTATATAGCATGAATAGAATATATAAACTGAGAGCAGAATGATACCTTTTGACTTGAATTTTTTAGATAATATTTTTTAAATATGGAAAAATTATTGTTACAGTAGGCTAATCATGCAAAAGTGATAAAGAGATTTTCCAGTGTTTAGTCCAAATAACAATTCCCTCTAGATAGCAAAGTCCATCAGATATTTGATTAGGAATGACATCATGTTTATGATTCCAAGCCCCAGAATATCCAGAAAGTCTGATATAACCCAAAATTACTTTGAAGAGAAAATTATAATTAACTTTGAAAAATAAGAATTAGAAATTCTGTTAATTAAAAAGAAAAAAAATAGTTCAATTTAACTGTCCATTAAGGAAGAATTAATTGAATAAAAAATATTTGTCCTAGATAAGGATTCTTAATCTTTTGTTGTTGTTGCATTTGTAGTGGGTGTGGTGGTAAAGCCTAAGGACTTCTCAGAATTATGTTTTTACATATATAAATTGAAACATAAGGAATATTAAAGGAAACCAATATTACTTTTTTATTTTTTTCTATAGTATATTTATTTTCAAGATATTACTTCATGAATCATGTTGGGAGAGAAAACTCAGAGAAAAAGGGAAAAAAGCATAAGAGAGTTTTAAAAAAGCAGAAAAAAGAAGTAAACTAGCATGTATTGATTTCTATTCGGGCTCCTTAATTCTTTTTTTGGATGCAGATGTCATTTTCTGTCCAAAGTCTACTGGGATTACTTTGGATCACCTAATCATTGAGAAGGATCAAGTTTTTCATAGTTGATCATTATCCATTCTTACAGTTATTGTGTACAGTGTAATCCTGGTTCTGCTTGTTTTGCTCATCATTAGTTCATATGAATCTTTCCAGGATTTTCTATAAGCAGCTTGTTCATCATTTTTTATAGAACAATACTATTCCTTTACCTTTATATACAACTTGTTCAATCATTACCCAATTGATGGACATCTGCTCATTTTCCAATTTTTTGCTACATAAAAAGAGCTGCTACAAACATTTTTGAACATATGGGTTCTTTTCCCTCCTTTATAATTTCCTTGGGATACAGACCTAGTAATGGCACTGCTGGTATACATAGTGTATGCACATACATAGTTTCAGATTACTTTCTAGAATGGTGAGATCATTTCACAACTAACAATGCATTTATGTCCCAGTTTTCCCACATCCCCTCCAGCATTTATCATTATCTTTTCTTATCATCAGCCAATCTGAGAGGTGAAAAGTGGTACCTCAGAGTTTTTTTTTTAATTTGCATTTCTCTAATAGTGATTTGGAGCATTTTTTCATATAACTATAGATGGCTTTAATTTGATCATCTGAAAATTATCTGTTCATATCCTTTGAACATTTATCAATTGGAAAATGATGTGTATTATTATAAATTTGACATAGATCTTTATATATTTTAGAAATGAGACCTTTATCAGAAATACTGTCTGTAAAGATATTTTCCCCCCAGATTTGTATTTCCCTTTTAATCCTGTTTCTGGTGGCTTTGTTAATGTAAAAACAGTTTAATTTAGTGTAAACGATTGTCCATGTTGTCTTTCACATTGTCCTCTACTTCTTTGGTCATGAATTCTTCCCTTCTCCAAAGAGCTGATAGGTAAATTATCCCTTGTTCTCTTAATTTCTTTGTGGTATCATCCTTTATGCCCAAATTATGTACCCACTTTCACCTTATTTTGTTATGAACTGTGCCATGTATGGCTATGCTGAGTTGTTGACATATTATTTCCCAGTTTTCCAAGCAATTTTTGTCAAATAGCAAGTTTTTATTGGAGAAGCTGGAGTTTGGGGGTTTATCAAATATTAGATTACTATGGGCCTTGATTATAAAGTCCAGTGTATTTACCCACTCCACCCACTACCATATCTTCTATTGCCCCTCCCCTTCTCTTAATTTTTTTTAATCTACTCCACCCACTCCTTTATCTTCTATCAATCCTTTCCCCTTCTCTTACCTTTTCCCTTAGTATTTCT
>JAJPUD010031316.1:0-10763 GCA_023553655.1 Myrmecobius fasciatus | reverse complement strand
TTGTTTGACTGATTTTTGAAGTCTTGATGAGTCATTCATTTCCAATTGTTCGATTCTAATTTTTAATGTCTTATTTTCTTCAGTTACTGTTTTTAGTTCCTTTTGCAATTCACCATTAACATTTTTTTGTTCATTGCATTCTTTTTCCATTTTTTCTATTTTATTTTGCAGTGATCTCATTTCGTTTCCCCATGTTTCTTCTAACTCTCTTTTAAGATTTTTTATGCAATCTTCAAAGAAAGCCTTGTGACATGGAGACCAGTTTATGTCTCTCTTTGGGGCTTTTTCTGGAGTTGCTTTACCTTTAGGGGCCTCAGAATTTGAGGTCTGTTCTTCCCTCTCTCCATAAAATTTGTCTATGATGAGGGCTCTTTTTGTTTTTTTTTTTTCATTTTTTTTAAAGGAGTGAGGTCTGTTGGGGCAAAGGTGGGACAGTTGCTTTAATTTGCCCTGGGGCAGTTCTGCTAATTGAGTTATTTCAGGAACTGGGCAGTTCTGCTGATTGAATTATTTCTGGTGCTGATCAGTCCTGCTGATTGATTGATCACCTTAGGGTGTTGTGTAATGGCGGCTAGGTCTGATGCTTATCAGGGGTTCAGTGGTTCACAATCTACCCCCCACAAAAGGCAGACCCTCCAAACCACCTGCCCACAATTAGGACAGATTGGCCCAAGAGGCCCCCAGAAGCCTCCCAAATGTGTGAAAAGCACAACGCTCCCGCTCCTGTTCCGACTCCTGTTCCAGCTCCCTGCTCCAGCTCCCTGCCCTGGTCTCCCTATGCTGCAGTCTGGGTTCAGCAGACCACCCCCCTGCCCAATTAAAGCAGACCTATTTTGAAGTTCTTCCAGAGTATCTTCTTCTAGAAACGTGTGGTCCTCCAGATAATGTGGATTTTTTTGCTTCAAAATCAGTCTACAGGCTTCATATGTTGTTGGTTTGAGGGAAGGTTAGAGGAGGTTACAGAGACTGCTGTCTGATCTTCACCACCATGGCTCCACCTCACACATATGTTTTGTAAATAAAAAAAATTAATAAATGAATCAAAGTGAATCAATTGAATCAAAGAGAAACATCATATAGTGAAATTTTGAGTTTAATGCAGTGAATTCAAGACTACTATTATCAATTAAAACTTTGTTTATTGTCGTGCTTTTATTTTTTTGAGTTGATGCCAGTTTTTCAGTAAACAATACATGAAGAAAAATGAGGATGAATAATATATGAGGAAAATTTAAAAAATAACTTGTTAGAAATATAGTTGGTAAGTATTTGAAAAGGGTATATGTTAATTTACCTCTCAAGTATTCACATAAGCGGCAATGTAAAATATTAGCGAGATGGATATATTCAGAGTCAAGGAGAAATGAGTTCAAATCCCTCCTTTCAGTGAACTGTTCAGTACACCCTCCCCCGAATTATAAATTGAAGAATGGATATTTATTTGTCTTCATGCAAGGAATTTTTTTATGCTGGTGGGTCTTCCTGCCTCAAACCTCTCTCTACTTGAATCCACTTTCCACTCACCTGCCAAAGTGATTTTCTTAAATCACAGGTTACCCTGAGTTCTTGTTCATTTTTAGTCACTATCAATTACCTGCAGAATCAAGTGTAAAATCCTCTTTATGATATTCAAAACACTTCATAACTTACTACTTCTATTTCTCTAGTCTTTTTTTGTACCTTGATCCCCATGAGATTCTCTTCAATCTTGATCTCATGACTCTTTAATAATAACACATTTCTTCAATTCCCAACATTATATCTGATTCCATCCCTGGAATCCTCTTCTCATTTCTACTCACTGACTTCTATGGCTTCTTTAAAGTCACAACTAAATTCCATCTTCTACAGAAATCCTTTCACAAACACTCATAATTCTAATGCCTACTCTCTGTTAATTATCTCATATCTATCATGTACATAGTTTTTTATACATATGTATTTCCTTATTGTCTTCCCCCATTAGATTGTAATTTCTTTAAGGCAGGTATTATCTTTTGCTTCTTTTTGCATCCCTAACAGTTATCATAGTGACTGGAAAATAGTAAGTAGTTAATAAATGTTAATTTGCTGACTAATAATGATATAACAAACATGGACTCCTGTCTCCCCTCAAGCCCCCCAAAAGTTAATGTTCTCACACAAATCAATAGGAAGAGACTATAAATATATGACAAAATAAAATATATATTCATATCATAAATTTTAAAAGAATGAGCAACTCTGAAAAATGTAAATATATTTATATATAAATGTGTCACTATATGTATATTTAAAGTTATATATGCATCTATATATAGACACACACACACACATATATGATTTTAACAAGTCCCAAATATTGTCAATAAATAAAGGTGTATTATCTTAGGTTTTCTTCATTAGTTTTTAATTATAGAGATTTGAAAGATGTCCAAAAGTTTCTATATTTAGCCATTATTTATTTTGCTTTATGACAGGTTATTGGCAAAGTCAAGTACTACAGTACAAAAATAATAAACTAGTCGGTCCTCCTTGACATCATTTTTATTCATATTTATTCTGTTATTTTTATAACTACCATTATCAAATAGCAGTCATCTATTTTTGGTCTGATTAATAGTTATTAATTGCATGGAAGTGTGTTTTATTGTTTTATTTATACTGCTTATGTTGTCAGAGCTTTGGGAAATGATTAGAGGTCTCTATGGAACCTAGAAAGAGCAACTACAAAGAATTTGGCATGTCAACTTAAGCAATTTCTAAAACACTATCTCATTCAGAAATTCTCTTTTCCTGCCAAATGTGAATAATTGAGAGTTGAGTGTTTCACCTTTGTGGGTATGAATATGAATGCAATTTTCCACTTATGAAAATATATTTAGTTAATTATATGCAAACTGATCAGAGGCAACATTTAGGAGCCTTTACAATCATTGATATTATTTATTTAACTAACAGATTAGCAAACTCAAGTGAAAACTAGGATCATAGATTTATAGCTAGGAGGAATCTTAGAGATCATATGGTCAAACTCTATTTATTTTATACATGAGTAAATTGAAATTAGAGAGATGGAAAATTTTTTCAGTCAGAAAAGTAGTAAGTAGTAATCCGGGTATGAATCCAGATACGTATCCTTGAAATCCATCTCTAAATCATATCCCTCTACTTTGATTTTATTTTTTTATTTTTTGCTGAGGCAGTTGGGGTAAAGTGACTTGCCTAGGGTCACGCAGTTAGAAAGTGTTAAGTGTCTGAGACCAAATTTGAACTTCAGGGCTGGTGCTCTATTCACTGCACCATCTAACTGCCCCATTTGTTTGTGTGTGTGTGTGTGTGTGTGTGTGTGTGTGTGTGTGTGTGTGTGTTTAACCTTTATAATTTATTATTAAGAAAACCTGACCATTCATCTTTCTTCAAAACTGGGTTATAGGAAGAACAGCTCATTCCTTTATGCTGGTATAGAATTGTTTCTCATTGAACTTAATATCCATTTATCAATAATCTCCTCTATTCCCTTTTTAAGGGACTTTTTAAGAACAACAATAATAGGGGCAGCTAGATCGTGCAGTGGTTAGATCACCAGCCCTGAAGTCAGGAGTACCTGAGTTCAAATCTGGTCTCAGACACTTAACATTCCCTAGCTGTGTGACCCTGGGCAAGTCACTTAACCCAAATTGCCTCAGCAAAAATAAAAAACAAAACAAACAAACAAACAAAAAAAGAACAATAATAATAGCAATGATAACCGCTAGAACATAAGACTCTGACCATCTATGGCAGGGTTTTTAAATATAGTAAAGTCCTAGCTTCAATGTGGGTCCTAGCCTGACTTTATTACTTAATTTAGTGGAAAGGAACAATCCAGAAGAAAGATCCTAAAGACACTGTCAAAAGTATATAAATCTGCCTAAATCTGTGTTTTCTAAGAATAAAATCAACAAAGTGGGTCTTCAAAGACTTAAGACAATTCAAAGTTAAGGAAAATATACTACTGTCAGTATGATTTTTCTGCTACACTTTTTGTTAACTAAATGGATGCTCTGATAACATTCCGTTCTCTTCATTTACACAGTCACCAACATAGTTCAGATTTTAGTAGCACTTACAATATTAAATTCCTTTCTTCCAATTTCTCTTTTCAATTTAATGTCTACATAACAGCTAGAAAAAAATCTTTCTAAACCATAAGTATAATCATGTCTTTTATGGGAATTAAATTCATTGGTTTTGCCTTGGTTTCTTGAATAAAATAGAGATTCCTAAGTTTAGCAATAAAAATCCTTCACAATCTGTCTACATCCTAATTTTGTAGACTTACTTCACATTACCTCATTTCAGATAATGTGACCTTTTTTTTGCTTCCTCAATTAAGCCTTCTATCTTCAAAGTACACAAGTTGTTTTCTCCAGTATCTTCACTGGAAACATATCTACATAAATTTCTCTCCATCAACCAACAACTATAGGAATCAGGGAAGACTTCCTGTGGAAATACGCTACATAACCTATGCTGTGAAGAAAAGTAGGGATTCTATGAGGTGAAGATAAATATAGAACAAATAGGTCAATTTCTGGAATTTAACTTTTAGAAGTACAGCATGTAGTCATATATAATCATTTGTGTTTTCAAGATTAACTCTTCAAAAAAGAGGAAAGAAATTAAACTTTAACTATATTCTTGATATTGTCTGTAACGGCCCCCTTAAGATATTTAGAATTTCTTTTAATAATGAATTCTGTTATGTCTATTAGATTTAATAAATAATATGATTAAGAATATATTTTCTTACCTTATGTAAGCTCATTTTTATATATGCATATATACACATACATATATATCTATCTACATATGTACATCCATACCTATATTCAAATATTTCTATTTCTAAACAAATATGTCAATTAGGATGCTAATAGAGAACCTACTTACATTATTGCTATCCTCATGATGTCAAGATTATATGAAAAGGGCCTCAGACAATTGGGTAGATGTTATGAAGCCAACTTATGCAAAGACTTGGATCAGTGTAGGATAGTTTGGGCAAGCATGGGTGAAAATCATTCTGCATTGTTAGAGGAAATACCCATTCAGTGGGTTCACAGAATTATAAGTTAATTGTACTAATGTAATTTTGATTTACCACTTACTATGTTTGTGACTTTGGACAAGACACTTAAGTTTTCCAAGACATTATTTTCTTCTGTAAAATGAAGCAGTTGGACTATGTGGAATATTTATTAAGTATCTACTTTGTGTCAGGCACTGTGCTAAGAGATGGGTATACAGAGTTTACAGTGTAAAGGCTGATACAGAAACACAAAAAAGGAAGCTAGGAAGCATCAGGGATATTGAGGGTGGGGAATGAGAAAAAGAAGATAGACATCCCAGCACCATGATCTGTAGAGTTTAAGTCAAACAGTGTTGCAGATAGAATGTGGAGATAGTGAAAGTTTCCTTCCAAGTCATAAATCTATGAAGTAATTAATAGATATTGATCTATCGACTTATCTATATATTGTATTAATATACATGCATATAGGTATATGTATGTGTATGTATACATGTTCATGTCTATGTATGCATACAGTTATGTATTTATTACTAAATATATGATATATTGTTATAGATATATTGGACTTGTAACATAATTTACAATTTGACAATCCCTTCTAATTTTTTAAAAGAAAACCACTCCTAAATAATTGCTAAGTGTATGAACACAGTCTGAACCAGGTATTTTGATAAAAAAAAAAATAACATTGAGTTGCTGATCAAGGTGATTCTTTTTTATCATTTCAAAGCATTTTATTATTTTCTCTTTTACTTCCCCAAAAAGAACAAGTAGTACTAAAACATTTCCTGCTAAATACTCTGTCTCCACAAAATATCTATTCTTGGAAAACAACTTATTTAAGCTATAATGGTTGTAACTTCCTGACTGTTCTAGGTTACTGTGACCTTGCAAAGTTTGGAATAACACAAAAACTAAGTTTGGACAATATTTTATTCGATCTTCCCCTTCCCAACATTTGTTCTATGGCTCCTACTCTTTACTGATTCAATTTAGAATCCTATATGAGATCTACCCTTTGCTTCTGATGCTAAAATTTAGAAAAAAATATAATTTGCATTTCAATCTGGAAAAAATGTTATGTAAAAATTTTATTTTGTTGAATAAAAGCAATCTGTTTTAAGGTCTGAGAATAGAAATAGAAATGAGTGCAATATTCCTATTTTCCAAGAATGAACTTTTTAAATGAGCTTACCATCTAAATGATCAATATAAAATCAATATGCTTTATTTTTAAAAACTACTGAAAACCAGACAATGGGCTTAAGAAGTATAGTATAATAATTAACATTGTCATCTCTCTAGAAATGTATTATTTGCAAAGGGCTTGCAAATATTATTTCATAAGTTATGTGGTATAGGTATTAGTATCTTCAGCTTTTAGAGGAAGAACATGAAGCTCAAAGAGGTATAGTGACCTGCTCATGGCAATCCAGCTATTGTCAGGTACATGAATCAAATCCAGAAAACAAATTCCTTACTCAAAATCAGCACTCAAGGGGCATGAGAAGGAAAATGTTCGAAGCCACAAAGCACTTTGCATTTCACACAATCTTTAATTTAATTGATGAAAGCAATTCCAAAATTATTGTTGATATACCTATCTTCATTTTTTGTTTTCTGAAATTACTGTCTATGTTTTCTTATGTTAATTTTATATAGTCATAATATCTTTTTATTTTGTTTTATTTTTATTTTCATTGGAAACCAAGATGTTATTCACTCCTCTCTTCTTGCTGCAAAATCAGGTTATCTATTTTTCCTCTTGTACATAATCTCAGCACTTCTTCATTTTCTTCTTCTTATCTTCTGCTTCTTCAGCATTTTTATCCATTTTCATCTTTTTATTCTGTTTTTTTTGTTATTTTATCTGCTTCTTTTTCAGCTTCTTCCTCTTCTTCAGCTTGTGTTTCTTCTGCATCTTTTTATTCTGTCATCTTATGTGATTCACCTTTATTAACATCATATGAACTTTTCATTATGTCTTTCCATTGTCTTCTTCATAACTTGAATTATAATTCTTTCAAAATACTATTCTGTGATTTGTATCCATATGTTATGATTCAGGATATTAGTGATAATGAGATTGACTTATGTACATCAAGCAATTTAGAATAATTGTAAATGCAACAATTTAATGAATGTTATGCCCCAATATCTTCTTAATCAATTCAGGACCATGGAGCTTGTCTATTGTATGATTACCCAATACATTTAGATCAATACATGAATGTAATGGAACCTTAAATAAAGCTGCACACCATTTTCTGGACAATATTAAAACATTTTAGGGATCTCATCTGCATGGATAGTCCTACCACCAATGTAGATAATAAATTATAAATATATGATCATTTGGAGAGTTACTGTGGACAACCTTTTTAGTCATCTCACAATTCAACTAGTGATCCTTCTATTTGACTTCAGCTAGGATACTTCTCATACAATTAATCAGTCAGGCAAGAAGTCAACAAGCTTTTTGTTGTTTTGTTTTTTTTTTTCTTAGTTTGTGCAAGGCACTATCCTATGTAAGGAAATACAAATATAAGTAGGAAAAAACCCAACCCTCGCCTTCAAGGAAAAGATGACCCATACAAAGAAGATGAAAGTGAAGAAGGCAAAGGGTAATAAAATCTGGGGATTGTCTCAAAAGGAAAGTTACATGCTTAGTGTGAGTATTGCAGTCTCTTCTTCCTTAACTGGAACTTCTAATGGGAAAGCTTGCAGGGGCTGAGGATCCCTTCCAATGTGTTAATTTCTGGGCTTGAATAAGGGCTTCAGGAAAAAGAACTGGTGTGTATTAGATGAATTCTTGTGCATGGACCACAAAAGTGTTCTATTAAAAAAATATATGGTTAGATTTAAATGAAAAATTTTATACTGTTCTGTGGAAAAAAAGATTTTGGATACTTTGTTTCATTTGGCTTTTGCACAGAATATCTTCCAATACAATGCCACCATAGTTAAACATAAAACATGTTGTTTAACACTGGCCTTCATGCCAATAATCAATGTACTGTTAAACAAAATCATTTTCATAATAGTATTTATTATACATTTTTGACTAACTATATTTTTAAAGAAATGAAACACAATATATGACAAATAAAAAGAGGTGCCAGGTACTTGTGTCAGCTTTCATGGGAAAGTATTAAAGTCTTTTTTTTTTGGTCTGTCAGGAAAAAAACACAAAATTAGATAAAGTGAATTCTCGAACAAAATGTCCAAAATTCCCAAAGGAAAAAAAGAGATCTGTATCGAGCATAGTGCATACTCAAATACAAATTTCAAGGGCCTCTTTCTGGCAATGAGGACATTATTTAGAAGGAGTTATCAAAATACATAAAAACCAAAATATATCCAACTGAGAGATATGAGAGACTTTAATGAGAATTGTGGTGTCATATTAAAGGTTAAATTTTGATATATGATAAATATTTGATATATGATAAATATTTTGATTTACTTATCATTTTATTTCATATTTGAAATAATATCCAATATGTTTCTCCTTATTTGATCTATGGTGATCAAGAAAGGATGGATATTTAATTATCATTTATTATTTTTCCTGTTCCTTAAAATTTGTGAATTAGTTATAGTTTGTATGGGCTAAGTACCCATACCTAAAGAAAAAAAAAATTACACATTTTATTGGCATCTGATGATAAGATTTGACTAAGTGAGTCTGTAATCTCATTGATTATAATCTCTTGGAGGATTTAGATTGCAAATTACTCTTTCTGTCCGTAGGCAACTCATCCATATCCTTGTAATTCATTATAGAGGGTCAAACCAACATTCTGAAAACCTTCCTCACTTTCTTTTCATATTGCATGAAAAATATTTTTTTCAGGCTTTCTTGAGTAATCTAGGTAAAATTACTTATTAGTACAGAATTTTTAAGGCAGTATTTTGCCTTACCAAATGAAATACTTAAAAACAAAAAGAATAAGCATAGTGGGACCTGAAATAATCTACATTTTTGGTGACTTAATGATAATAAAGAGGTGCTATTCTACAAAATATATTTTTGCTAAAGCCCACATGATTAATATGATTGTTCTTATCAAGAATGGTTTCAATGTATATGTGGATAATTCTCATAAATTATGATATTGATAGGAAAGAAATAATACAGGTTATTAGAAGTTAGTGTTTTAATGGACAGGTTATTTTGGTTAATAATAAGATCCAATATTTCCCCATGCCACTGGTATCTTTCCTTCTTTTAGACAATTTGTGAATCATTTTTCTGACACTGTCATAATTATGTTGTCTGCCATATAGATTTGCTATGTGTATACTTCCTTGATTCCATTTTTTCCCAGCTATCTCTGTTTTCATTAGTGTCATTTTTACAAGCACATCCAAGACTCTTTTGTAAGATCATTGTATTTCTCCTTTCTTTTGTGATGAAAATTTAATTATAAACATTTTCAGTACTTTCCATTTTTCTTCTTCCCAATTTCCATTTTCATCCATCATTCTCTTCAGGACGAAGTAGCTTAGTTGATTTTCCAGTTTTCCATGAATGGGATTTACCCTCCATTGCTTACCCTTCAACATCATTTATCATTATTTTCATAAGATTTTCAGTTCATATTTTAAAACAGTGTTTAATTTGTCCACCATCTCTCTCTGCTTGAAGTATATTAAGTTGATGATTATTAACGTCTTATTTCTTTTGTTTTCATTATGGCATTTAATTTACATTAATTCAACTTCTACATGGAATTAATATAAATTTGTTTTTTCCCTTTCACCATTATCCATTTTTCATAATAACCATTTAAAAAATACAACTGCTCAGGATTGAATTGTTTCAGTTCCACACCATCCCTTCTTAATCCAATTTTCTAACTTTGTACTATTTTTGGTTTTATTGTTTTCAGCTTTGATGTATGATAAAATTTTAGTTCTAAGAAAAATTATGGAATATGAACTTCTGCATTTACTCCATCTGGCTAATCAATCAAATATTTGTTAATCTTTTCTGTTAAGTAACAATTATATTGCTTTTTGTTAAAGCTTTTTATTTTCAAAATATATGCATGAATAACTTTTCAACATTAACTCTTAGAAAGCCCTGTGTTCCAAATTTTCTTCCCCTTCCTCCACCCCCTCTCCTAGATGGTGCGTAATCCAGTATATGTTAAATGTGGTAAAAATCTATGTTAAATCTAATTTATATAATTATCTTGCTACAGAAGAAAAATCAGATCAAAAAGAAATATATATATATATATATATATATATATATGTATATATAAAGAAAATAAAATGCAAGCAAACAATAACGAAAAGAGTGAAAATGCTATGTTGTGAACCACACTCAGTTCCCACAGTTCTCTCTCTAAGCATAGATAGCTCTCTTCATCATAAGATCATTAGAACTGGCCTGAATCATTTCATTGTTGAAAAGAGCCATATCCAATATGTAACTGATCATTACATAATCTTCTTTTTGCCAAGTACAATGATCTTGTTCTGCTCATCATTTTACTTAGCATCAGTTTATGTAAGTCTCTTCAGGCCTCTCTAAATCATCCTGCTGATCATTCTTAGAGAGCAGTAATATTCCATAACATTCATATATTATGAGGGGTTTTGGGGGGTGGAGCCAAGATGGCAGAGTGCAGACATGACTCTCTGTGCCCTCCTCTGATCTTCTCTCAAACCAACAGCAGATTAAGCCTCTGAACTG